>VACF01000375.1:44619-64106 GCA_006891605.1 Pleurozium schreberi | reverse complement strand
CTGACAAGTCTTTGTATGTTTATCATCAAATTTTTAGGTTTTGTAGCAAATTTTTAGATGTTGTTGTCATATCTAGGTGCTACGTGGTTTAACTTCCCACCGTGTAACACTTGGCGGTCCACAGTCCAGAGCCTAACTTTTCTCCGCGGTAATAGTTCCGTCCTTTAAGGGTTAAAATTGTAGAAATTGCATTCAAAAATGCATCCTACAAGTTATTTTTTAAGAAGATGCTTCAATTGTCCAAAAACAAGATTGTCCATAACTTTCTCATAACAAATCCAAATGGAATGAATCAATGCTTTCCATGTAGACAAAAATATAATCTATGAGAAAAAATAATTAGAAGAAAAAAAATCCAAACTTTTGGAATTGTTTTTTGTTGCCCCCTCTCCCGGTCTGGAAGTGAGAACGAGGTTGAATATGGCTACAGTTAGCTACAATAGGGAACATGGTGCCTTGTAATCTGAAAGCCCTTCTAGCTACAGTAGAAGCTTTGTCGTCCAAAAACTTGTGTACATTGAATAGGGGTATTAAGGGGACCCATACTAATTAATCAAGATTTTACACTGTATAAATATCTACCTTTGGTGTACATCAGTAGTTATTGAAATGTCCACGAGGTGTACATCATGTTTCTAATATCTACAGTTTTTCACAATGAGTCCCTTTAATTGTTTGGTCCCCTTAAAACCCCGGTTCAGTGTAGAAAGTTTGTGTAAGTTTTTAGTATATCCCGAAGTTTCAGTTTGAGAAATGCTGCCCCAGTGATGAAGAGACATGCAATGGTGAAATTATAATCATGGGGATGGATCATACTCTATCTTAGTTTCGGTGAAGACTTGAGGGGAGAGCCTTGGGTTGTGGAAATTTAGGAGAGAAAAGCAACGGTTCAAGTTTTAGTTAGAGTAAACTTAACGTTGTTTGTTGCTTGTTTCTCTCCGTTCTCCGTTTCTCACCTGGAKAAGCTTGACTACCGGTATGTCCTGTTTTGGTATTCGAGTGTAGTCAGTATACAACGTCGTCTCTCCGCTTTACATCCTGTCAACCCTTCAAGGACGGACCGGTGGCCGTGAAAATCATGCATTTTTGATACCGTGTGGCATCATCTACTTTAAAAAGCCAAATATCCTCATTGGAAGTTAAAGTACTAGAAAACAGGGTTTTTTTTTGGCTTTTTGGTGCCAGATTGCACTGGAAAAAATAATTTGGCTAAAAAATGCCAGAAATAATGTCAAAAAACTTGGATGAAATCGCCAAACAACTTTAAATTTGAAAAAAATCTTAGATGAAATTGCAAGATTGTGGATGAAAACCGTAGTATGCATCCAATATGTGGATGGATGTTGTAATTTGGAGCACCACTATAACATTTCATATCACCACTGTGGCACTTTGTGAAAAATGAAAAAAAAAGCCCTGCGGTAGAAAAGACTGTTTTTCTTATAATTCAGTAAGAAACGACATTCTATGCAATCAGAGTATTATTTTTGCATTTTATATTTCGATTGAAATTTCAGGAACCATTCTCTTGAACTGGAAAAATCGATTGAGCAACACTGGAGTGGCTGGTACTGATCCGTGTGGCAGTAATTCTTGGGAGTTCCATGTTCTATACAGTAAACTAAGGAGGAAATGTTCAACGAATGTGAGGAATTTCTTTTTTACTGTTATTTTATTGCCTAGCAAATGAATGCTTCAACATTTCCTTTCTTGATCATCTGAACTTCAACAATTGCACTTGTGTATCAGTTGGGAATTGTGTGAGTGCTTATTGCTCAAGTAATTGCTCGAGTAATCGGGAATGATTACATGAATTGTTGTAGATTAGCCTTGTGTAGAGTTGAATTGTATGCAATGAAAGGTAAATTTGCCTATGACAAGCAATCATCCATAATAGGGTCCTAGAGAACTATCCATGAGAGTATTATATCAAGTCATGGCAAATTTTTTCTTATAAATGGGATTAGGACAACACCAGGTTGATTTCTCGTTATAATCAATGCCTTCTGAGATAGTCATGGAGTTACTAGTGACTATAATAACACGCTTCCACTTTTCTAGAGTAAACTTCTCACAAAAAGTTATTTTTGTATCCCTTCATGTCATGGCCATGTTAGGAAATCTTGTAACCATGTAAGAAAATGTCATTCCTTGCTTTAGGTGATAAGATGACCCTCATGGAAATACTTTATGGTGATCTAAGGTAGTCTAGACTGTTCTGAGCCAATTGGGGAGCACACTTCAAAAAATTCATACTTTGTCCAAAAAATTAAATTTCAATTGCTTCCTTCATTTCTCACATTTATCATGGAAAAAAAATCAGAATTACAACACTGCAAATCACTCATTTTTCCTATCATAAGCAGGTTTATCTAGCTGAATGCCCTCACCTTATTTCTAGGTGCTATCAATGCAAAGATGCTTCCATGACAAACATCGTAAATTTTTTATTCATGGCTTGTGATTGAGACCCTCCTACATCAGACTTCAACAAAATTCAGAAAATATTCATATGGTAACCAAATAGTATATAAGTCTGTGCCTCAGAATCGTGTCAAAAATTGGGACACAATCTGCAACCCAAAATTCCATTCTCACAAGGGAACCGCTCAAAGCAGTGAAATGGGCTCCCTACCTGATGCGATTTGTTACAAGTAGAACATGAAAAGACAAGCCAATGAGGGTATCAAAACGTTTGATTTCAGAGAGCGATTGCTTTGTTACATACTAGTATGATACCTGAAGCAACATGCCCCTCCTCGCTCGCATCCCTGAATTCCTTAATCGTCTAGAGACAGATCGATGTACTCGGTGATTTCAACCTTCCGCTCCTGAACCTTCCTCCTCTTCTGACGATTCATGCTTGCATCAGGGGACAGAACCACCACCTCAGTTCCTCCACTATGTGCTCCATTGCCTGTTGTTGCTGCTCTTGTTGTTGTTGTTGTTGAGTTCTGCAGTTTTTGAAGTCGTTGCCTGAGTCTCGGAAGCTCCTCCTGTTGCTGCCTACTGCGCTTGGCAAGCTGATGCTGGAAAGCTGCATGCGTTTTTGTAATAATAACAGCAGAAATCCCTCCTCCTGTACATTTTCTTGCAGTAGCGCTGTAACCATTATAACACCCACTATACCCGAAGTACTTCCGAGCGAAGTTGGAAGCGTGTCTTGCGTCGTTCACTCCAGTGTATCTCAGACTCTCACTTGGACCCCTCAAGAATGCTTCGACATCTGGATGCCCAGGAAGCCGGGCACTGGGCATACACCATGTGAAAGGAGGCTCCGGGCTGGAAAGGACTAGAATTCGTTCCTCAACAAGCAGTTTTAAAGTGCTTCTTCCGATGTGCGTCCCTGACAAAGCTGTCCAAATTGCATCGGAGGCAAGAAGTGTCTGGAGCAAATTTTGCACCTTAAAAATCCGCGACTGATCCAGCAAAGCTTGGATGAGATTACTGAAAAGTTCATCATCGCCAACTAGAGAGAATATAGAAACAAGCTCAACAATGTGAGATTCTAACATCTTTGGTCTGTGGAAGTCTTTCGTGGTGACAACTTCACATATCTTTCTCAACAGATCAGCACAAGATCCTGGCACGGTCCAGGCTTCTTCTGAAAAAATAGCCAAAAATTCAATTAAGAATGAACATAACAAGTCAGTGCTCAGCAACCCGAGCCGTTCCACAAACATAAGGCCCATCTTGGACGCGCACTCCTTGAAATGGAAGATCAGTTTCCCCATGCTGACCATCATCTGGCATTTAGGGTTGAGTACGGTGGCGAAGCCCTGGCCGTAAGGCGCCTGCTCACTCACACCAAGAAGCTTCACGAAATCCTCAGAAGAAAGAGGAAGCTGCAATTCACCTACTCCTTCCACATGCACAGACCCTAAGAGGGGTTTATCTTGCTGGTTTTGAATAATGGTGCCACCTCCAGCGAATGTGCCGTTGCCATCGCCTTCTTTGTCCTTCCACCACAGTGCGACACTCAAGTTCTTAAAGAACATCTTCCTTTCGCTTTCAGCATCCATCCTCGCCCGCGCACGTCCTGCGCAAATCGGATTACAAATTAAACCGTCTGAAAACTTCCGCAATGAGCAGCATATATCCACATTGTTGGACTACACTGAAGTGTTAGCATTGCATCCGCTTGGACACTGATAAGAAGAGGAACCTATTCAGTGAATGCTCCCCCATCTACAACGCAAGCTTCAGCTAAAGAATTCCCGTGTAAGAAATGAAAACAACTTCTGGGTTTTCATCACAGTCCAAAAAATCATGCTTCCATGAGATACATGACTAACGATTCGATCAAGCTTGTGATGGCAACCCACTGCTACAAAATTCAAAGACTCATAAGTCATAAGTGGTAGCCAAATAATTCCGTGTTGGAACCCTCTCGAGAATCCGAACCCACACCTACAGAAAAATTCCATACTTATTAAAAAAAAAAAACTTAAAAAGAGCTGCAAATCTGGCAATGGATCCCAAACCTTCAGTTGCGCTGGTTTCCGCCCAAAATTGGTCACCAGTTGACATTGCTGCAGAAGTAGACGAAACTCTTTCCCATGCCAGAAATCAGAGTTGTAGCTGCACTGATCGAGAATGATCTCTCTCAGCTCGCGAATTTATGCTTCAAATCGAATGTTTGAGCCGAGAATTAGCCCACGTTGCACCCGTGAATTTGTGGTCGTGCAACTTTGCTTCAGTGGAATGAACGAGAGATCGAGGCGGGCAGAGTTGTGCAATGAATGCAGCAGCTTCTGCAGTGTGCTCATTGTTTCTGTCTTAGATTGTTCCATGCTGCTTCAGGAATTGGCGGCTACTAGAGCTACTGGACATTACTGTCACCTCCAGACCTACATGTAGGAGTGATGAAGTTCTTTTCTAGAAATATGAGCAGGCTCATGCTTCAGTCCATTTCTTAGCTTAACTGACAATTGAATCAACGGATGTTCAAAGATCTCACATTTATTAGTAAGTTACTGCACTGCCGCAATTGGCGATTAGGACTGAGGTGTTGCACTCCGCAGACACGAATTCAACCGCCATCTTCTTCACTTAGTACACGGTACTGAATCTTCCAAATGACTGACAAAGCGACATGTGTCATTCGAAATTATGACGTGGTCATGCTTTACTTCCCCTTGGACAGTGCTAAGTTAAGGTAGGCAACCTAAAAGCGCCACAAATTGGTACTGTGTCTACACTAAATAGTGAAATTGGGTTGCCTATGCAATTAGGTTGCCTTCCTCCAAGAAAGTGACTGAAAGCCATCAAAGTCAAAAAAATATTTCTACAAATACTTCTATTTGTGCACATGGAAGTTCATGAGTTCCAAATACACCAATTACTAATTTAAAAGTAGGATATTTTTGTACATTAGCAATAAATATTTATATAGTGTGGCATGTCAAGAAATTAGTGAGGGGCAACCTAATTTCACTATTGAGTGTAGTTACTATTATTATCCCCTAAGTGCTCAAATGACCATTTTTTGGTCGCTGCCCAACTTCGGGCAGAATTTTCGGATAGAAAAAAACTGTTTTTAGATTTTTGTTTTTGTTTTCCCTTGAAAATATTGGGTTATCTATCATTATTTATATTCAAAACTAAGATCACTACGGTCAAAAAAAAATCATAAGAGAAATAGCACAATGTGTTTAGAATTTTTTAGTGTTAAAAAATTTACTATTTGAGGAAAGAATTGAAATTTTTATGACTAGATCTTATGCATTTTTTTACAATTCAATAGAAACCACTATTTTGACTAGTAAAAAAAACTCAAGTGTTAAGGATAGAAATTGTATTTTTGGTGAATTTTTGAAGTTATACCTTCAAAATTCATTTGAAGAGAATATGAAAATAATTTTGTAATTTTGACCATACGGATGTCTTCTACTTTTTGTGCTTCACATAAACTTCTTTGATGCAAACTTCAAAAAAGTTATAGAATTTATATTTTGTAACACATGTGTGTTTTGTCCAAACCCCTTGGGCTTTTAGGGGTTAAGCTAGTCACATTTTCTTAGCGTTTTCATATAGTTTTGTTGGCAAGTGAAAGGAGGTTCTAATGCACCAAAGAATGCAACATTTGGATACAATATGCAAAAGTTATGAAGGGTCAAAGTTTGGTTCTAAAAGCGTTTCTTCCACGTAGGTACATATCTCATTTAAAGATGTATATAGGGTGAAGATGGCGCTTTTAGATTAGTGGCGCTTTTGGGTTGCCTACCTTGATATTTCATCAATTCTTAACCCTTAACCCCTAAATGCCTAGGGCTTGTTTTGAGCTTCTAGAATTTTTTTTAAATTTCTAACCGTACAAATCTAAACTAAACATGTTAGAGATTACATTGGAAAAGAAAACACAACAATATCATTTATGAGTTGAAAGATTATAATCTTTAATCCCTAAAGGGCGGGGGATAGTTTTAGAAGAAAGTAGTCAAAAATAGGGTGTCTAGGGAAGAAGAGAAGTGGACAATAAATGTAATTTTTTTGGAAACTTTCAACCGTAAGATCTTGAACTCATCTACACTATTTAACTACCTACCAATTTTCACCTTCAAATAAGTCAAATTGAGTGAGATCTAAGGRTTCAAAGTTGATTTTTTTTTTTTCACTGCTAAATTTCGACATGAAGGGAATTTCATTTTGGTGGTTCATCATTGGATTTCGCTTTTTGTATGAGATAGGAAGGTACTCAAAAAAATTCAGCCTCACTGCAAGTGCTGAACATATGCAAAATGGCATAACTCTAGACATAGGTTCACCAAAAAGACCTTACACTGGCTACTTTTCCATGGATGAATTTCTCATTCAATAACTTCTCCTAGGAAATCTGAACGGTGGAGACAACAACATACATGTACTAGACCATGAGAAATCAACACTCCTCTAAAAGACAAAGATCTCAAAATTTTACCAAAAAATGAGGTCACAACCTTGAGTTCAAAATACAGTCCTCAGGGCAGCCTTCCAATCTTGGGTCGCCCTCCTTAGTAGAAAGGGCGACCTGACAACTTCTGCTTTCCACTCCCTCCCACTAGGGCTGATTTTTCACAAAGTTTTTGCCCATCCACGTCCAAAAACCTTGAATTGAAAGGTAAAAAAAATTGTAACCCGTCCCAAAACCGGTAATCTCAAAATCAACCCGTCCATGGAAAGGTTAAAAAAAAAAGAACCCGTCCCTTAACCAGTTGGGAATTGAAAATGTCCATCTCGTAAGGAGTACAAATAAACCTCTTAGAATGTTTAAAAAAAATTTAACCCACAAAAAATTGTGAGCACTGCAATATGTGAGAGGGTTTTTTCTAAACAAAACGTCAAAACCTAATCAAAAGTCATCTACGTACTAGCTTGAAGTTGGAGACTTTAGATGCTTTGATGCGCATTTCATGTGCAAATATTCCAGTTGAAAATACCAATTGGAATGCAGTGATGCTTTGTTTGGAGAAACATGAAGGATAGGAGAATTCATCCACCTGTTTGAAAGGTAAGTTGCTCTTTTTAAAATAAAAAATTGAACATGTTTATATAAACTAAATTTTTATTCAATTGCTAAATTTACCTTCAATTTAAATCTTTGACATTGTGTAATTGTGTTAAAAAGGTTCTAAATTTTGTGATTGATGAATCAATGTGTGCAGGTGGATTGAGTACTTGAAGATTGGTATTTCAATTAGGTGTTAGTGGTTTGACTCCATTATGCTTATATTCACATGTCACATATGACATAATGTAATTGATATTTGCACCTTTTTTGGGGGAAAAAATTATCAAAAAAATATTTATTTTTAGAACCCGTCCAAAGTGAATTTGACACGTCCAAAAACCGGTTCATTTTCTGAGAACCCATCCACTGGAAATTTTTTTTTTTATGAACATGTCCCTGGACATGTTAGGGACCTTTTGAAAAATCACCACTGCCTCCCACCCTCCACCCCTTGGCCGCTTTCTGCAAGCGCCTGGCATCTGCGGCGGCACCTCCTCAGGCCAAGGCCAGCCTTTTTTTTTCTTTTGAAACACGTGGACAATTTCAGGGCCAGCCTTTTGCCCCGCCCCATGCCTCCATACCGGCCCAAACCCCATTCTACCACCTCACACCCCAAAAACCCTACCACCTCACCCTCCACAAGACCTGCCACCTCACCGGACCTTCAAGCTCCCCAATCACCCACCAGCACCTTCAACAGCCCAAAGCTCCTTTTTTTGGCCTCCCCCCTACAGTCCAGAGTTTTTTTTTTGTGAGCAAAAAATGTGCGCAAGACACTCTAGAATGATCATAATGTGCATACAGGACATGAGAAAAATTAAATGCCGAATGGAAACAAAAAAATTAGTAGATTTGTAGGGGAATAAAAAGATCTCAAGGGCAATAAAGGTCTTAGGAAAAAAAATGAAATGAGTGTACTTGGATAGAGAGTGGCCACAAATAAATGTAGGAGTTGTGGACAAACACATCCAAAATAGACTCTAAAAAATCTAAAATCTACTTGTCTCTTTCAACATTGCATGTGAACTTAGGGGAGAATGGGAAAAGTGCACATGTCTTATAAACTTTCCTATAGGAAATTCAAAAGCCTCGCATGAAATTGCATATGGTATCTACATCTCTCTTGCAACATTGCATGTGAACTTCCTATGATTTGCCTAGGGAAAATTGGGGAAAGTAGGCACATRTTACAACATTGGACATGCCTTCTAAATTGACCCTTAGTAAAATCAAATGTCTCCTRTSGATTTRCTTATGGTATCTACATATGTTTTTCAATACTACATGTGAGCCTCCTATATTTTGTAAAARGCAAAATTGGACATGTAGACATGTTTTGTCAAATGTCCCTTAGAGAATGAGAAAGTCTTTTGTGAAATAGCATATGATATCTACATGTCTCTTCCAATAGTGCATATGAGATTTCTTTGTTTTGCCAAGGTGAAAATGGGAAATGTAGGCAGAGGTCAAAGAAGGGGACATGGTATCTACAAGTGTTTTAGAAGCCACCATAAATGTTTCATTGAAAGTCCCCCACAAAGGCGAGCACAAAGGATACCCTAGACCACTATAAATTTTGCATTTGCAATGTACATGCCTCTTTCAATTGGTCACATGAACGTCTTATGTTTCACAAAGGGGKAAAATGAAAAAAGTGGACAAGTGTTATCAAATTGGATAAGTATTGCAAAATGTCCCYTAAGAAACAAAGAAGCCTCCATAAGTTATGCACATGGTAACTCCATGTCATGGCCAATTGTGCACAAGAAGTTTTTATGTTTTGTTTATGGGAAAAATGGAAAAAATAGACATGTGTTACAAAATTGGACAAGTATTACAAAATTGGACATGTGGTATAAAAAAAAACTAGGAAACTTGGAGTGTCCATAAATTTTGCATATGGTATCTACATGTGTCATTCTTTTGTACATGTAAACTACTAATTAGTTGCGGAAAATTATGTCCCTAAAATTCACTAGTTCAATTTGATGAACCACAAAAACTCCAAAATTTTAAAAAAATGGTTGAGGGCACCTCACCTGAGTTCTTCCTGCGCTAGAATGCTCCCTTGGGCTGGAGTTCTCTCCTGCGCTGGACTGCTCCCCTGCGCTGGATTAGTAGAAGGGGGAGCGCTGGCCCCTACAACATGGGGCGTCTCCATCGGTGGCCAAGACCCCAAGCCGGCACGTTTGAGCAAAAGTGTGTGGTTACCTTCGAAGACTCTCGCAGCCGTAGGATCCCCATCTCCGAAATTGGGGATCTCCGCCTCCCATGCTGCACAGCCTGTCATTGCGCTTGGGATCCGTCGGGGAGCGCAACGGTCAACTCCGGCCTCRAAATTCTCTCCCACAAAATGCCCGCCCTCCCAACGTTCTGCGACTGCATTCTCTCGTTCCCGCTTCCTGCTCTTCCTCTTGCGTCGTTTGTTTCCGAAAATTTCAGAGTTGTGCAAGAACTCTTCCGGCCACTCGAATGCATCTGAGTAGTAACCATCATCCTCATTGTCATCTTCCGATTCGCTTGAGTCTCCTTCCCTGCTAGAATCTCGCGGTGGTGCAAATACTTCTTGGAACTCTTCTTCATTGTCAAGAAGATCAAGATCCGGCTCCCCTATTTGCAAGTCGTCGTCAACATTGGAGTGATCCGTATTCTCTGGTATGAGGTTTGTTGTGTTGGTGGATGAAGTGTCACTGTCTGATTGATCTAAGCTTGGGCACTCTTCTTGTCCCTGCAAGATGTTATCTTGAACCTCCTGCAGCCTTCTGCTCCGCCTTGGAGGGAGGTCATCCTTGGCGAGCTGAAGAATAGAGTGAATGAAGGTAAGTCACTACACCAATCTTGGTATTCCATTGGTGTTGGAAAGCATCAAAGTGTTGTTGAGTTCATTTTATRAAAAACATAATGAGAAGGTCAAAGGTGAAAGTCACACTTACCCATTTTCCCTTCACGAATCGAGGGATCCTCGGCATTGCGTTTTAGAGCGGAAGTAGAAGAAGTATTAGTACTGTCAGGCCACACTTGCTCCTTTATGAGGAGAGGAATCTCAGGGTGGAACTGTCGCCGTTCGCMCCACCCTAAACMCCTYRCCGCTTGCCGGTAGAAATGGTGACRAAAATTATTTGGCTGYGGATTCACAGGCCACTTAGAACTCCCTCTACGAACAGGTAAGGACCGTAAGTGAGACTTGTTCAGTAATGATACGACTGCATTGGCTTGCAATGAACTAGCTCCTTCMTTCTCAATCAAAAGTCGTAGGAGATGATCTGCAATAAACGTCACTTGTACAGGTTCCGTGTGACTGAAATGCTTACTGAAATCGTGCACACTAGAGCAATGTTCCTCTTCAATGTTTACTGTGGCCGCGTCTTCCAAGTCGATTTGCGGTTTGGTGCAGGTCTGCAACTCATTTGTTACAGGTCGGGAATCTTGTACTTGGATCAGCAATCCCTCGCCGTGCTTCGATGGTGTTTCTTCTGTCCCTGTTCTATGTAGCAGTGAAACTAGAGTTGCAGGGACGTTGATTTGCAAGGCGTAGCCCCCTCAAGTGCTGCTTGGAGTGACCGCGGCCAAAGATTCGACGTTGCAGCTTCAATCTCCTACTGATTGAGGCATCTGTTGTATCGTTCGGAGTGACCGAAGAGGTGGCGGCTGGAACTTCTCTTGAATGTCGACCTCGTGGTTGACAACCTGTTGTCGTTCGACGTCACCCTCCCGTTCGATCACCTGCACTGTCGTCACTCAAACTTGATGGGTCCCTACTGTTTGCGTTTTGTTCTAACTTGGTGCTTCATGCATGGGCTGATTCAATTTGAAYGAGGAGATCGAGCCTTTTGCATTCGAGGTTGAGGTCCCTCCTTTGAGCAGAACTACTAGAACTRTGTAGTCRATTTGTGTTATGGATTTGGTGTGAATCACATTGCCATGATGAGTGAAGCYGCCGAGYAGGGTGCCGRCATTTTTTTTTGTCTGCATCTTCTTGAAAATCRTGGAAATCATGTCGGAAAGATGTTAGTAGTTCATGATTTTGACGGCTAATTTGTGTTACACGCAGTACAGTCGTTTTTGCAATGTAGGGATTAGTGCAAGTGGATTTGTTCTGTCAYCAAATCRTTCTCAAATAGATCTTATCRAAGCCATGGACCAATTGGTGTCATTGTGCATTGAAAGATGGCACACAGGAACTTGTGAACTTGTAGCARAAGATGTTGGTAGCACCTATATCATGTAGAAGCTTATATTTTTGCACCCTTAGAGTAATGACCAGTATAATGTGCTCAACAACTCCAAATTTACCCGTCACAGTTACTAGAACTTGAGTTTTGTCTTCGTCATTGTAGCTCCAAGATCAAGCTATTTGTAACCAGTTGGTGTATGGCCTATTTTGTGCTCAATTCAAGCCTGATGAAACTTGATGTTGCTAAAATTGCCGTGTTTGTTTTGAGAGCAAAAAAATTTCGTTATATTGGTGTGAATAAAAAGTACACCTGTGATCTGTCTCTGTACGTGCAAATCTGCACCATGAACCCATTTGGAACAACTCCCTGACGATGCCCCAGTGTTGAACTTCTAACAGCTCAAGCGAGGAGCTTCTGACAATTTGAGCGAAGTCAGGCTTGGCATTTGATATGCAGACGGGAACCCATTATTTTGCAGACGGAACCCACTACTTAATAATGCGGAAACTCTGCTCGAAGCTCAGCCCCTGGCACTTTGGGTAGGATTGAAAATTTTGTGTCATAGTATATATGACTGTGCCCTTGCTGCCCTTCGACCAATGAAATGCACTTCGACGCTAATAACATTTTGAGAATTAATCAAGTAGGGCTGAAATTTGTTGCCCTTGAAGGTACTCCTCGTCCCCACATCCTCCCAATGTTTCAGTCGATAATACCCTGAATTCTAGAAGTGGTGGCCTGCCCAAAAAATTTATGTTGCCAAAAAACACAGTTTGGTCCTTTAGGGGTTAACTGAGATTTTTTTGCTCATGAAATTGTAATTTGTCTTATTTCAAATCGAGTTATGACTTATTATTTTTGCTTACTAGGAACTACTTACATATATGCTCAAAATTTGGGAATTTATTTCATAGAATGGCATGAGGTCATTATTATGCCATATTTAACTACTTTTGGACTTTGCAAAGTCCAAAATTGGTAAAGGGACATCTAAGACAATTGTAGACTTTGACTTCTGTAGATTTTATGAATCTAGAAATAATATAGATTTTGGACTAGGTGGTTTGAAAAATGTACAACATGTTTAGATTTTAGAATATGGCATTATTTGTTGATTGTATCAAATTGTGGGTCAATAATTAGAGCTTTTAGTACATATATTATATATTTTTCAATTTCTTCAAACTTTGCTACAAATATTAAATGCTTGGACTTGAGTTAGATGTATTATATATCCCTGAAGAGAAGATTGTTGGAGTTTTTTTGGGGGGGGGGGGGGGAGTTTTTGAATTGTAATATAATTGCCTTCCAAACATTCAAATTAACTAGTAAACTACAATATTGCATGCCTTGGGAGATGGTCATTGAGTTACTTGTGACTGTAATAGGACACTTACACCTTCTAGTGTAAAAAGTTATCTTTCTATTCCTTCATGTCATGGCTATGTTAGGAAATCTTTTAGCCATGTTGGAAAGCGTTGTGCTTGCTTTAGGTGATAAGATGACCATTATGGAAATACTTTTTGCTTATTTGGGATAGTCTAGAGACTCTATGGGCCAATTGGATAGCACACTTCAAAAATTCATTAAAAATTCATACCTTGTCCAAAAAATAAAGTTTCAATTGCTTCCTTCATTTCTCACATTTGTCTTTGCATGACAAAAAAAACTGAATTTCTTTGCTAATGGCAACATGACAATTCACTCATTTTGCTTGTCATAGGTAGGTTTACCAAAGATATGTTGGAGGAGTTCCAATTGTTATTACTCTATGTACATTTTCGAACTGAATATTTAGGTTGAGCACTCAGGGGTTCAAATCTTCCCAGTCCGGGGAAATTGTTGTGCTGTTTTTGGAAGCCATGGCAAAGTTCTGAGCTGGAAATGCCTTTGAGCTTCTCGTTCAAGTTTTCAGCGATGGCGCCAGTCCATTGCGACACTGGGCACCTGTTCAGTTCCTTTTTGTCTCTTCTTCCTCTCTGGCGTTCGCGTCGGCGCTCGACACTGTTCTCCACTTCGCCAWAAGCAAATTTGCAATTGCATGTGATTACATTTTGTTGTTTCTCGACTTGTTGAATTCCTGCCTTTCGTTTGTGCATTTTTGAAAAGCCTYGAGTCTTGCAACATGAAATGTCAAGTTGCCGCCACTTTGCCCTGCTATGTTCCGCGGAGTTGTTGCCATCCGTGTGCGAGGATATCCCTKAAGCGTTTCGGACACGGGAATCCAGTTTCTTCAAGAATCTCTGCTAAATCGCGATTACCGCTTCATAGACTTCCTTGCGGCGCTCCGGWGTCGACGACCAGTGATGGCAGAGTAACTGTGGTGAATGCGAAAGCCGCAGGATGTGGTTCTGAAAGGCTTGAGCTCATTGAGAGTGGCGCGCTCGGGGAGCWTCCAGATGCGGAAGCTCTTCGTGAGGTGATGAATTTGGGGGTAGACCGTCTCGCTGCGGCTGCTGCTCGGATTCGTGATCGGAGAGAAGACGGTGACATYGTCACTTTTTCTCCCAAGGTTTTTATTCCTCTCACGCGCGTGTGTCGAGATTTCTGCGGCTACTGCACTTTCGCTGCGCCTCCTCGACCGGGGAAGCCTGTCTACATGTCCGTCRATGAGGTGAGAGAATTTCGATTTCCATGAAGCTGGCATTAATAGGACCTAAGAAATTGTTATTTTTGTGAAGCTCTGTCAAAGAAAMGCAGATGCAAATTTCTTGCGTACATTTGTTGCAAGCTAGAGTGGCCTCGATATTGATGTGCTGATTTAGAWCGTGTTTGTGGATGCATATTTTGTAGTGGAATTCTACACAAGCAGCCTCTTGGYTTTTTCTTGAAATTTTAGGATATCTCCAATCTCAATTATGAAGGCGTCTACTTTGCGAACAAATTTTGAGATGGTTGGCTACATTGCGTTCGGTCTCTTTTGTAATTCTCTTGCATTGGAAATACTAGCACATGTAGCTTATTGTTAGCTTCCATCAGGTGCTAGAGGTGGCTCGTGCAGGAGTAGAAGCAGGTTGCACGGAGGCCCTGTTCACATTGGGCGACAAGCCCGAACTTCTTTACGACCAAGCGAAGCATGAGGTATGTCTGACCCTCTTTTCTTTTTGAAGCTGTGTACTGGAGTGTACGATTTTCTCCAGTGCATAATTTCTGAGGTAAAAAGACCTCATTTTCAATGTCAAATATTAGCTGTAAGATCCACGTTTGATGTGTTTACGTTTTCGATAATTTAATTTAGATCATTATGTTAATATCCTCAATGGAACTGCGTTTGAAGTCTTCTCCTTGATCACATGYGTGTGACAGCTTGAAGCTCTGGGTCATTCATCAACAGTATCATATGCGGCTGAGGTAGCCAGAATTGTACTTCAGGAGACAGGTTTACTGCCTCACATGAATGTTGGAGTTATGTCAAGGGACGACGTGACACTCCTACGCCATGTTTCTGTCAGTCAGGGATTGATGCTGGAGTCGGTCTCTGAAAGGCTGTTGGAGCCAGGGGGTCCACATTACAAATGCCCCGACAAAATTCCATATACTCGGCTCGCCTCGATTGCTGCAGCTGGTGAGGGAATGCTCTTCCGTGCACAGTCAGATTAGCATATGACGAGGAAGCAAACACTGGACTTTTGCAGTTTCAACACACACTCATTTCAAGGTTCAAGGTTTAGGGTTTTATCTCTCGAACGCCAATTTAGACAGATTGATTGGGTTAAGGATCCTGATGGGTTTAGTAGAGGTTGATTTTGTCTCACGAGTATGATCCGGTTCGTGTTTCAGGCGAGAAGAAGGTGCCTTTCACGTCTGGCCTACTCATTGGTATTGGCGAAACGCGGGAAGAACGATTGCACGCTCTGCTCGCTCTCCGCGACCTATATAACCAGTATGGGCATATCCAGGAGATCATTATCCAAAACTTTCGTGCAAAGAAGGGCACCGCAATGGCGAAAGCGACTGAGCCTTCACTAATAGAGCTGGAGTGGACAATTGCAATGGCTCGGTTGGTGTTTGGAGCATCAATGAGTATACAAGCACCACCCAATCTTACTCCCACCATGTACAGTTCTTCACCTCGCATAATAATGGATCAATATGGTGTACTTACCGTGAGTGTTTTCGAAGATTAAAAGAAGCTTTTCAGAGGGACTCTCTTTCTGAGTTGCCTGGGATAAGTTTTCGATGCTGTTTTTGAGGAACGTTGTTTGCTTTATTCAAATTCCTTGAGCTTATGTCTTTTGTTGGAAAGACGTCAAATTCGATATTCGGAATGTATTGCTCTCTGCCGTACATTCGATGAATTGGTTGTGAGTCCACATTTAGAAAGTAATTTATTGTGGAATTTCTGCTCTGCAGGGCGGATGGAAAAGAGTGGAAGAAACTTATTGATGCAGGCATTAATGATTGGGGTGGCGTTTAACCCGTTACAAAAGATTGGGTTAATCCTGAGGTCTCTTCTTAAAACTGTATAAAAATTGCAATGAAAAAAATGTACCTAGATAAGGTTGGATTATGGATGCAAGAAATGGTTAGTTAATTGCTAAAACAGTCCTGGTCTTCACATTGTCATAATTTATATGCTTGATTCACATGATATCTTTTTGCAGGCCCCTTGGCCGCATGTAGACCTATTAGCGGCTGCAACAGCAGATGCAGGAAAGCTGATGGTGCCGAGGCTGGCCGTTTACCCTTTTTACATCAATGAATTTTGGCTGGTTAGTAAGTTCTGAACCTTGTTTGTGTCGACGTTTCGTTGTTTTTGAATCGAATGGAATAACAGTGTTTGTACTTAGCCGAAACAGCTGATTTTTGGCAGCAAGATTATGAGTTGACCGTCCGCAAACAATCATGTTGAGAGTTGTAAATGACAATAGATTGGCTTGCAGGCGAAGAGCTTCCTCCTTACGAGATGGAAAGTTTGATTCTGTCTACTGGTAAGATACCTCATCAGCGCACAACTCTTTACGGAGATGCTCCTGTGCAGCAAAGACTTCGGGCCTTCTCGGCTCTTCCACTTGCAGGAAGAAGGAATTAGATCATCGAACTTAGGCTTCAACAGTGGGAAGGAGAGGAGGGCATCTGTCCATGAGGAGCTTACGAAGCGGTTTTGAGGTGGGTACACATGAATTTCCCCGATTATTGCATATCCCTGTGGCTTATTTCCACTAATTGTATTCGTGCGAGGAGCCTTCGTGAGTTTTTGTGCAGTAACACTGAATCAGTACTTAGATGAACGTCTTGATGTAAGATCACAGTACTCAATACCAATCCATAGATGACGTAAAAGTAGAGAGATTATCAATTCAAAGTGGAACTTAATGACAACACTTTCGTGCTGCCCTACATGTCAGATTATTGCAATCTACACCTGGATTCAGTGCCGAAGTACGTGCAGATAGCAAGGTTCACCATTTATAGTGAACACCCCGTAGAGAAAACGAGGCTCCTCATTGTCCATGGACAGGGAATGCTCTGGATTSTATCCGTCAACTTGTTGCAGTGCAAGGTTGTCATATTCTTGGCATCCACATTCCTGTAAGTGAACGAGTCACAGCAATAAGTGACATCAACGCAGTGCAACAGCTCGTCTCAGTAAATTACAGTCGCGATGAAATGCAGATGGTCAGAGTAGAGAATTTACCCCGACGATTACAGTCCAATCTGCGGGATTTTCAAAATCTCAGATGAGGATAAAAATTTGCTGACAAAGGCGATCAAGGGTTAGAGAAATGACATACTGTACCTCTGCGGAAGTGGGAATCATCGCCGTTATCCAGTCCATCAACTGTAGGTACTTCCCTCTGTATAATGCCATCAATATCAGGATTCCTTGAAACAATATTGATCCTGCGAGACCTTCATTTCATTTTTTCTAGGGCTCCAAATGACGTGGCATCAACATCCTTCCCAGTGTGGCGCGCACTTGAAATTGAGCCTCGCACTTGTGATCCACTTGAGAATTCAGCTTTGCATGACTATGAATGTAATGTAATGAAGCCTAAAAGCGTCCACGGAATCATCTGAGTATGGTCTCTATTGTTAAATTGTCTGAGTTTCTGGTGGATCTTGTCGGGAGTCCAAAGGAGATTCCTGATTTCTTTTTTGCATACATTTTTTGATTACCATATGAATAGATTTAAATTCTCAAAGGGCTGAAAATGGATACTCTTAAAATGATTAAACTAGTATAGCTGTATCTTTTTGCTTAATTTTGGTGATCTTTGAAACAAAATATCTTTTATGTAGGTTAACAAGTATTTTTGGACATGATATGTTTATCCTATGAAGTTTTGTTTATAGACGAATCTAAAATCAACCCTGGATCTCACATTTATCTTTTGATTATTGACTCCGATATATATTTTCCAAGGATGAAGCCAAAACAAATTCAAGGTTGACATGAACAAATATTTCAAACTTAGAATAGTGCTAAGGTAGATTGCTCTTAAAGTGACCATCTCCTTCAAACCGACCCTATAAATAGCTGTAGAATGGATATGAGGTGATCCTTAAATGGACCATATTCACCATTCAATGAATCAAGAAAAAATTCTTTTCTATTGCAAGAGTCAATCATTGTCTTTCATTTCCTCCCATCTCTTTACAAGTTGCAAGTGGACAGATTTTGGAAGACCTATGGTCACAAATAGGTGCCTATGCCTCGAATCTTTGAAAATTCATATGTAATTTAAAAATGCTGGAAAAAATATGAAACCACTTGTGCTAAGTTCCTCATCCTTYTTTCTTTCTCTGAAAAATGAGCTAAAAATATTGTTGCACATGGAAACCTACAAAAAAGCGGACCAGCCCTCGCTTTAAGAGCAGTCTACCTTCTAAACGAATCCATATGTCTGAACACATTTTCAACTTATTATAACACAGGTGACCTAGCAAGTGTTCGTCAATAATATAGGTCATTGATTCAAACTGAAGAAAAAAAATGAAAAAAAATCTTGGAGATGAGCACATAGCCATGAAGCAAATCCCAAGCCTATAAGGGTCTCCTAGAATTCACAACTATGCCATTTGCTTGGACAACTTGATATGATTTCTTCGTACACTTGCTGACAATTTTTTTATGAAACCCAATTACTGCCTGCCAAGATACTGTCAAAAAAATTTACTTCATCTGTAGCATGACGACGATCACGGTAGCTTTTGAAAATATGCCACGGGTCGTTGTGAATTGTGTCAGCTATGGGGCTATGGCATGTTGAAAGATAGAATTCATCACATACCCAATCACACTTTTCCAGGTAGAGTAACATAATTTTAAACGCCATCATAGTTTCTTGGTAGTGAATGGTAGCTCATTACAACTAAAAAGCTAACTCGAAGTGACTGCCACTCCAAAAACAAGCCATTCTCTCTGTTGTACCTTGGCTTGTACGTGATTCTTTCATTTCAAAAACTCCTTTGTATAGATGCCGGATAAATTCCTATAACACTCTGTTGTTATTCTTGGGAGCAGCTCTTAGAGCCTGGTCAAGATCGGCAATCAAATCATCCACATCTTCAATACCRACCTGCACAAAATCATGCCCACAGTGATCATGCAAAAAAAAATCAAGAAGAGTTTGAAGTTAAAATCTTTTGGCTTCTAAGTTAGAAGAGTTTTTTTAATCCAAATTGAGTAATTAGACTACGAACCGTCAGTCTTAAGAAAACAAAGTATTGCCACCCACAGCTGCGTTCGTAACATACCGAAATGCGAATAAGGTCTTCAGTCAGGCCACGAGCCTCCCGAACATCCACAGGTATRCTAGCGTGCGACATGAAGCATGGCAGACTAATCAATGACTTCACACTCCCTGCCAAATTCACAA
>VACF01000375.1:0-44601 GCA_006891605.1 Pleurozium schreberi | reverse complement strand
AAACAAGTTTTMTCTGAACACTAGGAATCTTCGAGAGACGACCAATAACCATTGTAGAATGAAGGAACAAAATTAAATCATAATCAAGGAATCGAGGAACAGGTCAGACAAGATACCGAAGCTCACGGTGATGCTGAACAGTTTGGTTTGCTCCACAACGTGCTTAGATATCGCTAAAGATCCAGTGTTGAAGCTGAAAACGGAGCCTGCACCCTTAGACTGCAATGAACCAGACAATTTCATGTTTAGCTTAATCCCTGCAGGTCTCGTGGAAACAACATATAAGCTTGCAGTCAGGAGCTTGCCCATCTTCTCCTACTTCCCAGTCCAATACACAGTTCAATATTCCTCCATCAGCAGTATAAACTTTGTAAGTGCACTTCCATCGCAAGATACACACGTGAGAGAATATTCACACAGCTCCTAAGCATTTCAGGATTAATTTCATGCTAAGAAGAAACTACCAAGAAAAAAACGACTAGAGTCAAAGACAAACACAAGGGAACTTCGAGACGACCTGCAGGGACATCATCATCCCATATGGCATCTCCTTCAGCTACTTCCTCCATGCTGGTAGACACTGCYCTCGTTGCAAAATTCGAAGTGTATGCTGGAATCTTGATAGTACTTGCAGACTCCCGGAAACTGATTGTAGCTAGTCTTGATTTTAATGGAAAACTCGCAGAAAGAGCTGACGACTGCATGAACAGAATTCTCAGCTTCAGATCACTTATAAAATCCATTCTCACCATACAGTCCAGGTTGTGAAATCAAATAATTCATTATCTTCCAATGCCTCGAGACACAGATTCTCACCATAAAATCCTTAAACCCTAAGCCCTGCACCGTCGAACTCCTAGCTCGACAAGAACTGGGAGAGGGGTGTCTCCTGCGAGAAAATAGACATTTTTCGCACCAGAGAAACCCTCCACCAAACTAGCTAAACAATCCATTCAACTGCGCCATTTTCCAGTGAGGACGACAGCCCATGATTTCACGAACATGCTCTAAAGGTAAGAAGTAAGTGTCCCTCACGGATTCCACCACAAGGTTTAACAATGCAAAAGAAAAGCGCTCAAATCAYCTCCTTCCACAAAGAAACTCCAATGTAACATGGCGAATGGAATTCGCACCATTTCGGTCGAAAAAGCACTCTAGAAATCATAGGAAAGCACCTGAGAAGACAGGAATTGAGAGGAAGAGAACSAAAGGCYTMCGACCTTGAAATTTGTGCCGCGAGTGGACGCTGCGAGTGCGCTTGTAGCTGCGGCAACATGCTCCGCCATCGCCATCGCCATCGCTGCTTCTCCTCGTCTTCTCAGTTTTGCTGACAGCAGTCACTCTCGATTTGATGGGGGCGGCTTGTGACCTGGATGACATTCATCCAAATTAAAGCCCATTCATCCACATTCACGTACATTCATCATGTATGAACGAAGTCCTGCTTGTGGGAAATTTCTCGTTGAACGAGGTCAGTTACAGATACGACTAAAACACTTTAAATTTTTTAATTTAAAATTTTTAATTTGTTTTGTTTTGACCGGAAACATTGAATCTGTCTTCTAACAGGTTGTTGACTTTTCAACACTAACGTGGCACCATATCATTGGCAACCTTTCACCATTGCCATTAGAAGTAGCACATAACATTCTTAATTGGGTGTGTATCCTCCCCAAGGTGGAGGTACAATCCTCCGCTATATACTTGGGGGGAGGATTAAGGTTATAATAGAAGCAATTTCATTGGCTGGCGTGGATGGGAGAGAGTGGGCTGTCAGACTTGGACATGCTAATTGGTTGCTGGGGGGGCCAGATTTTGAGGAGCAAAAGGGACCCCCCCATGAAGGTTAAGAATGTTATGCAACTCATAACCTTCTTTTTTACAATTTGCTTCCTACATTCTTGGATCATGAAAGTTAAAGCTTGAAAGGTTAAGGTTGTGATTGAAAAATGCACAACCAGTTATGTATGATAACTTATTCTCCGCTAGCACTACTCATTGGTTATCAAATATGTAGTTTTTAGGTTCTCCATATTATTTGGTGGGCTCTCTCAAAGAAGTAGAATGAACTTTTCTTTTTTAAGACTTTAACACGTATATGTTTTGTTGATTTTTTTGCACATTTTTCTTGTATCTTTGACCAAATATGTTACCTACATCAATTCCATCAAATTAGGCAAAAAGAAAGATCATCTTTTAAAGATTTGAGACTTGCTTTGAATAATGAGAAGGTCTCTAGATGAAACAGTAGTCTAAAGCACTTTTGAAATATAGATATTGTAGTTATTTCTTGAAAAATGTGCTAGTTCCCTTTGCCAAATCCTATACTCTGTGCTCAAATTTAATACATAGTTGACAAAATGAATTATTGTTAAGTATTGCTAGGCTATAATAATTCAATTTGAATTATTAGAATTTTGAAAATTTCATCCATTTGAAAAACTCCATTCATTCAAACATTTTTTCATCTATTTCAAAATTTTAATCTATTTCAATAAGGACATTTGCCTTTATAGTATATAATGAGTACTTTAGGATACAAAGATGTATTTGAAGATGCAAGAAAGTTCTAAAAGCTTGAGTTTTTTCTAAACTATAAAAAGTACCAACAAAAATGTTGCATAAAATTCATGATTTTTTTGGATTTGGGTGTGCAATTTCTATGAAATGTTGCACTCATAGAACATGCAAAAATGGTATAATCCCATGTATTGTCATAGTGTAGAACATGAAAGGTAGGTGCAAATCACTTGCTGATTTGGCATTGCTTAGATATGTTAATTATAAGAATTTTCTTGTGTTGCTTTTGCAAGCAAGTATTTTTTGAAAATGTAGTAAATTATCTAGATGCCATTGGATCAAAAACACCATACATGTGATTCAAACAAAGAAATTAGAATGTGCATACAAGCATGTGTTGATCGCGTCTAGAAATAGTGAGCTTGTGGCACTTGAAAGTGATTTTCATCTCTAAGTGTGGCATCCATTCTTTTTTACTTTTACTTCATTCCTTAGAATCTGGGGGGGCACTCTATGTACATTTTGAGTACCACGTGCAGTGAGGGGGTAATTTTGGAGGGGCTATTTAGCTCCAAGGGAAGAATTATAGGATCCATATAATTACTTAATTTGCCAAAATGGCCTATTTGTTGGAACTCTATCATTACTTATATTTTCCATGTTAATGTAATTTTTTGTAGGCTATATTTTTTATAACCAAAAAAATGGAATTGAAAAGAAGTTGAAAGTCTAGAAGAAGAATGATTTTATAAAAAAAACTACAAAATCCATTGACATGGTTTAGAGTTTACAGTAAGATACTCAAATGTAAAAGACTATTGTGGATACTATAAACCAATGCATTGAAACTAAATTGGAATAGGTAAAAAACAATTTACAAGCCTGAAAGCCAGAAAGCTTACTGATGACAAGAAGGCCAGGATATCGTCAAACGCCTTTTTATTACCGGAGAGAATGCCCACTGATAAGTTCAGAATGCACTCGTCGGTGTCTGCCACAGGATCTAAGGTGATAACGGTTGGCGCTAGTCCATGCACCAACCTCTCTTGGGTGAGCGAGAAGCCAGACGATCCTTCCTTTACGTTGGCTGTGCTAGTGGCTGGTTCTTGCGCAGACGTCTCCGCTTTCCTCTTCAAGATCTTTTTGTTCGCTTTTTCCTTCTCCTTCTTAGCCTTGGCATCCATCCTCTTCTTCTTGCTCTCTTCGGTCTTCCTCTTGGCTTCTTCCATCCTCGCCAACTTCCTCTTGTCCAAGGCATCACGTTTCTTCACAGCTTTCTCCCGAGCTTCCGGATCTAAGCCCTTGAACTCATCAAATTCAGGGTCCGCAGCATGTGCTAATTGGACCTCAGTGCATTGTAGGAGCATCCACTCGACATGGTGCCACTATAGTATCGAGCACTAGCAGTATTGAGAGAGCATCGTTGAGAACCGTGAAAATCGAGCCCGGCGTAGAGATCATTGACATTGACAGTGATGATTCTGAAGGGTCTTCACCCCCATACAAACTCCTGAAACCTACTTTGTCTCCTTCATGTCATGGGCGTAGTACAGTCGTTGCTCCTTCACCAAGCTTAGTGGCAACATTCCCATCTTCGTCTGGATCCTCTATTGTTTCATGTTTACAGAAGTTGGTGAATACCAAGGGCTCTAGGAACCCGTTCAAGAAGGTCGACTGGAACACAATACGAGTTTATGTAGTTCAATTTGTCCCACCTTTGTATAACGGTGATGTGATTTTTGAGTTACCTGCACTTGGGGATCAGTCTATGAGTTCAACTCAAGCTATGACGTCATACCGTTTAGCTTGAGTTGAACTCAAGCTATGACGTCATACCGTTTAGCTTGAGTTGAACTCATAGACTGATCCCCATTACGGGAATGGAGAAACGGTATGACGGTCATGTCTGGTCAAACCTTCATACGACGCATATAAAGAACATAGATGATTTGACGTTTCGCTTGTCATCTTGCATAGGCCATCTCCGTTGTGACAATCCGAGTTGTGATTACCTATCTAGGCAGCACCGTGTAGCTCCCATTAACGAGACTGAATGGGATGGTTGTTCTCCTGTGCCATTTGTGGTTGGTGCTAATGCTCCGTCAGGTTCAACTATCACCTGCAAGATTTGCACAAATGTTCCATCATGTATCAGTAGTTGTCCTGCCAAAGTCTATTATGTGGTTGGGACACAGGACATGACTCGGGCCTGTGTTCATTTTGGTACGCACAACCATCTTATCAAGGATGGCGATTGTCGGGATTCCAAGGATAGAACTCAGTCTCTAATATCAGATCAAGTGCAGCAGAATCCATCTGGGACGAATTCTTCTATCATCATGGAGGCGAGTAAGGAGTTTCTAGGTGAGATGCTTCTGCGACCTGACGGAGTTCAGGCTACTCAGTTTGGAATTGAGGAACTCATGCCAGTTCTTGAGGAGTGCAAGTTCATGAGCTCCCCAAGTATTTGAAATGAAGTTACGTCGTTCAAGTACTTTCGTCGTTTTGGAGTCATGGATAGCATCACCAARCTCCGTGGTTGTAGCAACTGGGCTTTTGTTTAGGAGAACAAATTCCCTGGGCAGGGATCCGACACCGACAAAGTGTTCGTGTTCAAGATGTCTGAGGTTGGACCTGGCAGTGGTGTGGACTTAGTAACGCGCATGCAACCTGGTGGTGACTTGGAGGATGCTTGGATAATGTTTGACCACGTCAAGCGAGTCAAGCAATGGACAACAATTGCGTGCCATGTTTATGACGCTACTTACTGCCGTGTCATGAGTATTGCGGTTTGTGATATGCAGTCAGAAGATGTTGTGGCGCAATGCGACTTCTGGAAAAATTTGAATATTGTCATGGGGAGACATGGTATTACGTTACTCTACTTCAAGGGCTTCATGGTTGATTCAGCGCAAGCAAATTGGAATGCGGTGCGAATAGTTTATGGAAGTGGAAACCCAGCCGATCCCATGCCCAATAGAGAACGTACTTGYTTATTCCACTGGACTCAGTCGATGGAGAAACACACGAAAGCTGAGATTCGCAGTGACCTGCAAGATCAACATCGACAGCTCTGCAAGCAATATAAGAATGCTAATTCATTGGCGGAGTCCGAGATTAGGTTTCATGCGATTCGAACGTGGTGGCATTCTTCTGGAGCCACAACGCAAGAGGGACTTCACCGTCTGGAGTTATGGTTAGCCTTCTGGCACTTTCGTTACAGACAGTGGGGAGCATTCATGGACATTGTAAGACTCCTGAACTCTTTATATTTTGTTCTCACATTTTTTTCTTAGATGCTGCATTCCACGTTCCTGTGTTTTTATTCGGCACTGTTTATCTAGGCTTTCAGAATTACTTGTTGTCTATAATATTATGAGTACCGCCTAGCCCTAAACCATTTACAGTCTCCGTGTTCAATAGCCCTAACTTGGTATTTGTGGATCAGGGACTCTCTGAAGACGAGCTTCTGCATGTTCCTACTTGCAACCTTGCGGAGACGGTCCACAACAAATGGATGCAACAGTCAGGAAAGCGAGGTTGCGATTTGTACGTAGCCACTGTGGATGACTATGTTCGGGCATTCATGCAGATGGTAAGATACTACCAATTTCTAAAAGGGGAAAGGCCAGGAAATGGTCCTGGAAAAGAAGAGCTCTCGCTTCGTGTTGCACAGAGGTATGCTCAACGTACTGGTAATCCCAAGGGATTAAATGATGCCATGGCATCYGTTSCAGGAGTTSGAGAGTACTGCATGAGAGTGCCTCATCTTGAAGGGGAGGAGGTATTTGGATCTGAGAAGCGAATGCCAAATCTGCCACCTGGATCTGAGCTTGATTCACATCGCCCCGACAAAGTGAATTTCTCCCGACCTCGTGTAGGAACAAGGGCCATTGCAGCACGTGCATCTGTGCAAGTGTTGGACAGAATTACAGAAAAAACGTGGTCTGACATAGATGAAGGCAATCCGGTGGAGTTGGTGGAGTCCCCTAATCGTATGGCGAATCCTACAGTCGTGGAGCCCTTCCAAGTGAAAAGCGTTCAAGAAACTGCTTGTGACGAGTCTGAATGGCATATTGCTCATTTGAGCAAGACGTCTTCAAAGGCGTGTTTTGCATTGCAAGCCATTACACGGAAGAAGTGTGTTGCCAAAATAGTACAAGACAACAGGGCAACTGCTGCACCTACTTATACTGGAAGCATGGACAATTACCGGAAGAATCGAATTGAGAGAATGCAATTTTTCTTCTGCAACGACGACATTTCGCGCTGCGTGAAAGGTTCAAGACGCAAATGGATTCTTTCTAAACCACAAGTCCCGGACATTTGGCCGGTGAAAGTTGGAACTAATCTTTCTCCGAAAGAGATTCTAGATCTTCAGAACGCGGGGTTCCGACTTCCACATGTGGATTGTTTATTACAACATTTCAACCATTGGGATTGGCAATTTTCAATTTCATAAATAAATTGTTAACAATTTAGTATTTTGAATCATTCTCTACCTCTTTCTACTTACTATTTTTTTCCTACATGTTGTACAATTCCAAATAAATTGAAAATTTTCAAGAGTGTTTCCAACTTGTCCTAAATAATGAAACCAAAGAGTAACAACCAATTTGGACATTTTTTCATACAAATGTGGCCTTTGAAGTGCAGCTGCCCGGATTTTCGCACAGCTCAAAAAAGGATTTTTGTCACTTTAAATGCAGATATCTTGCAATCCACATGGTGAAAAAATCTGAAATGTTTTCCACATCTTCCCAAAGTATTTTGATACAAGATCCTACGGTTACATTTGTCCAAAAATGTTGTTTTTCTAAAATTTGGTGCTTGCACTAGAAATGGCAGTTTTGGAGCGTTTTTGGTGAAAGCATAGTCAAAGACCTTTAGGGGTTAAGAAAATGCAAGTATTGATAATCACTAAGTGATTGAGTTAAAATAAAGATAAGTTTAGAAGCAAGGGCTCCTATTAAGTTATGCAAGCATGAGAGTGTAAGTCCATGAGCCTTGAATATTACACACTACACCATTGGTATGGAAGCTATTAGTATATCGTAAAACACATTTCAATTATTCAAAGTAAAAATTGGATTTTTGATACCTAAATTCTTAAAATTAGTTAGTAAGTTGTATACAATCATTAATTTATGAATCACCTAAAAGAGAGTGCAATCATTGATTTATATTTTTGTAATTTCTTGAAGATTTAACATTATCAACATTTAAAATTATTCTTTTGAATTATATTATTAATTTTCAATTTGAATTTTTGAATATTATTAATTGGATTTTCTTAATACATATTTTTGAACCATGTTATACATCAAAAATATCAATATAAGAAATTCATACTTTAAACACTTTAAATTTAAAAATTTTGATGCAATTATAGGCTTCGAAAAATCATAGAGACTAATTATTTTCTAATGGATAATTTTCATTAAAAAAAATCTTTTTACTAATCCTCTAATATTTATAAACATGGATGAGTGTTTGCATTGATCTTGAAATTTGAAACTTGAGTTTTTAAATACCACTTTAATCCACTCAAAAGATGTGACCGTTAAAGATTACATTACAACTCTATCTTCATTAATAAGCCTAAAATGCAAAATTTGCATTAAGAAAATTAATTACTATACATGGAGTTTAAAGTGTTTACAATGTATAATTTGAAATTTGAAATTGATAGTATTGGTAAATTGAATGTTGCCTTTGTGGAAAAATGTAGCCTAAAATCAGAATATATTGTATGCATTGTACATCATCATTCAGTATAGCATAAATTTGTATTTTGATATGGTGATGATTTCAATGAACATCACAAAATACAACAATTTCAATCAAAGAATATTGAATATAATTTTGAATGGTAGTTTAAGCTCAAAAACTTGTTTCATTAAATAACACCACCTTCAATAATTACTATTAAACAAATGATGAACAAAATGATGAAATATTTTGTCTTCATTTCACTAAATTATTTTTAGAATGAAATAGAAATTGAAGAGAATTTCAAAAATTTTAAATGTTGACCCTTACAGAAACCTTTTCTGTAAAATTACTAATCACAGAGAGTTTTGAAGTAACTTTAAAACAACCTRATAAAAATAGATTGCCAAAACCTCGACCTAATCATTCAGCACTTCCGAAATTGCAATCATTAGAAAATGAAATAGGATCAAATAAATGGATTGAAGCTTGGTTTGAATACCTAAGTGAAGATAAAAAAGACAGAGATAATATTCGAGACCTCATATTATCTAAACTTCCAAATAAAATTTTGTTCCGTGTAGGGTTTGTACCATCGTATAAAGAAACATTGATCAATTATGCTAGAAATCCTTTTTTAATACCGCACCTTAAACATAAAAAGGATTATTGGCTTACATCGTTTTGTATAAAAGAAGCAGAAGAAGTGAAAGAAAAGCCTATAGTGAAAAATTTAGAAATAAAACCTGACCAAGATGAAGAAGATGAAGATGAAGAAAACACTCAAAAATCTATGAGAAAATCTATTAAACGAGAGAAGCGCAAGTCTGAAGCAAAATCTGAACGCAAATCAATAAAAGATCAATCTTATAACTCTAGTATAAGTGGTGAAGAAGGAATAGAAGTACCTAAGGAAGAATTACCTCCAACCGATAGTTATCTAGATGGAATAGATGTTGAAGATCTCCTTATACAAATTGAACTTTTTCAAGGTGAACAAATAATAAGTTTAGGTAATTTTAGTGTTAGAGGTCAAAATGATAATTATGTTCAATTGAATAAGGATCCATACGTTCAAGTAGGAGAATTTACCACCAAGAAAGGTGATCTTGCATTTGGATCAGTCAATATGTCATACAATATATTAAGTAGAAAAGAATTGTTACGTAAGGTTCAAGCCTATGATCACATTAAAAAAAAATGGGTGAAAATGCCTTCGTTAAATTTTCTTCCTCCCAAAGTAAATGGAATGCTTGGAGGGGAAGGTGGTTTATTATTATTAAGCGGAGATATACGTCCGTATGTTGATYCCAATGCTCCTCTACTTGAGAAGGAAAAAATTGATGAAGAGGTGGTAGATGATAATAGGAAAGAATCCCKTATCCATGACCATAGTCAAGAACCTCAAAAAAAAGTTTCAATTAGTGAGCCACTTCCTCCAGAAGGTGAAGAAGGTGAAAAAACTGAAGGTGAAGAAGGYRATAAACCARAARGTGACRAAGAAAARAAAACTAAGAAAAAGAGTATAGTTGTAATTCCTAGATATAAACCGCCAGAGTTTCCTTCTCAACATCTTTTGGTTGTATGCAATCCTATAACTCGAGCTTTTCGGATTCTTCCTCCAATGCATGTTAATCTTGAAAATATGGTTGCCCGACTAGTTGTTCATCCTAGTTCAAGTTCTTATGTAGCATATGTTGTAGGATTTCATCGTCGAATAAAAGAATGCATAGAAGCTGAAGGAGTCCGAGTTGCAATATATAAATCTAGAACTCAGAAATGGAAAATTTTTGTTGTACCTGGTTGTAGAATATTTCGTCCAGGGGATTGTAGTTATAATAGAGCTCTCCCGCTTATAACAAAGTTGTGTGAAGGACCTACATTGTTTATGGGTGGACAATTGGTTACTAATMTAGTTGGTGTTTATCGACCAGTAGTTCTTGGTTATAGATTAAGAACTCGAACTTGGAAAGCTTACAATTGGCCACCATTATCAGTCACTGAGCCTCCACAAGTTGTAGAAGTTAATAATGAGTTGTATATTATAGCTCGTGGTACATCTAAACCSGCAACTATGAGCATTTGGAAATTCATCCAATATGTGTATGAATATCCYGATTGCAAACTTGTGACTATGATGCCACAAGTTTTATACAATGCATGTTTTATACCTAATCTAAAATCTTCTTGGGATTGTGTCTCAAGYATGGATTGCATTTCAATAGTTGGTCGAGAATTTGCCAATTTTATTGTTTCATATAATGTAAAAACAAACAAATGGCTAGATTCAATGAAAAGATATCCTGGATTTATGCCAAGCCTTACATTTTTAGGCAATTGGAATTATGAAATAGCACCATATGCACTAGTATAATAGAAAAAACTACAATAATTTTTTTCTAGCCAAGATCCTTGGTTACAAAAGCAATTTTGGAATAAGAAGATTTTCAAATAAATTTTTTAAGGTGAAATTGATATTTATTCAAATACAAATTTCTAAAAATTAAAAATTAATTAAATATGACAAAATCAACTATAAACATGATCTTTGAAATCATATAATTGAGCATTTAAATAAATTAAACAAAATAAAAGAATACAGAGATTTGAGTATTTTAATTTAGAGAAGTTGCACTAAAGGTAAGAAATAATTCATTAATTACAATGCATTCAAATAGGTTACATATGAATTACAAATTAATCTATATTTTTCTAGCTATCTTGTCTTTAATTATAGTATGAGCCTATTTCAATGAAAAAGCATAATTTTTTTACTCCATGTGAAAATGTTCTTTGAATTGTATTAAACATACTATTCATTAATTAAAATCTAAAAATATAAAGGTTTTTGGCCCAAAATTATCTCCAAATGCCAATTTCCAAATCAATGAATGATTGCTTGGTAGAGTGATTACATTTTAGGAACATTTCAATCAATTTTTTTACTTCTCTGATTGTTACAGAATTTGGTCGCTAAACTTTTTGTAATGTATACAATTAAAACAATATTTTTTATATTAAACATAATAATGACTTTGGAAGACATATTACAACATTTTACAAAAGAGAATTTTGTTTTCTTTGATAAAATGAAATCCTAAATCCTTGTACTTAGAAGACAAAGTTGGCCAAAAAATTCTTAAATTAAATGCCAATTCTTTTGAAAATATGTATCTTTGAGAAGAAAAAAAGTCATAAAATATTTCTATTTCCGACAACAAGAAAATTTAAAAACTAATTGATGCACTTTCCAACCTTTTTTCCTCATTTCTTCCAATTTATGTTGATTCTTTGGGCAAAAAATGGTGACCGCTAACTTCTCAACATAGTAGTTGAGATAATGCAACCTATTTTTTAAAATGAGATCAAAGAAATGGAAGACTATTTTCTAGGCCTTTTGAAGGAATTGAAACATAGTAGGAAAACTAAATTTCCACCCAACTATTTCATCAACTATATGTTCCAAGCCTACAACCCATTAATTTTTTTTGCATTTGTACTAATGATGGAATATATATTCTTAAACTCTAATACTCTAAGGACAACCTATAGTGAGTGAGCGTTTTCTTAAGTGTATTAATTAGTTTGAAAAATACTCAAGACAGAGTTTTTGTCCAAAACAATTGTTTTATCCATTCATAGATTGTGGATGTTGTGCATTTAAGTAGACGTGCACAATTGCACAATAGAAGAGATTCTCAATCATGTAATAAGAACACTCAAAAACCAAGATTATTACAAGTAGGACCTCTCTTAGTGCATACCCTATTAGTGCATAATATGCACTAACAAAGTTTGCAAATAGTAGGTGGGCTTGCACACATGATTCAAAGATGGAAAACTAAATCAATTGCATAAACCTCTCTTAGTGCATAGTCCCCGCACCATGCCCTAAGATAGTTTCTACCTATATCACAAAGGATTGAGTTTACAAGTAGCAGTAAGTGGTATAATCAACCTAGCAAAATGTTTATGGTGTGATCTTTGAACGAAAATGGAAATAGGGTTGTCCACAGTCACTTGTAGGTTTACACCCTCCCATTCCCAAAAAAATTGCACGAGAAATTCATTCATATTGATGAAAATGTCATTCCGAAAAAATTGCATGAGAAATTCATTCATACTGATAAAAATATCATTATGAACAAATTTGATTCTTGTGCCCAAAGATCCAAAGATCTCTCCACAGCTCTATATATCTCCCAAAAATCACAATCCTAAAGATGTAAGATAAGTTAAAATCCTTACACTGGTACATTTAGTATCTTCAACTTCAACAAGCCTTGTATCATAGCATGAAGGAATTGTCTCCATGAGATAGTCCCTGAGACCAAAGACTCACCAGGAGTATCCCTCCCGCAGAACAGGAATCCCAAAGAAATTGGGCCTGGAATACATTCCCAAGTCCTAATCTACAACCAAGAAACGATACTACAAAGAGATCTGCCGGCCTCAACTCACTAATAAGGACTCCGAGATGCAACTTGAATTTCAAAACCATTTACACCCCCTACCAGATAGCTCAGACCATCCTGTGGACTCTAGAAACTGACCATCCTTCCTGCAAACATTTCAACAGCTGCAAAGCAATTCATTTCCACGGCGAAACAGAAAACAATCCCAAATGACAAAACTCTGATCATGCTTTTATTGAAAGAGCCGGGACATTGAATGGAAGGCTACATACAAAGAGCAATAACACTAAAACAACCTAGACATTCTTCAGTTTCGCCATTTTGGAAGGAGGCCATTTGCCTTTCTTCCTGAGCTTCCGCTTCCTCACCAACCTCTTCCGTCGAAGTTCAGCCTTCTTGGCATTCCTCTTCAGAAGCTCGGCTTCCGAGAGCATGGTTGTAATGGCAGGTGCTGGCTCCTCACCAGCATCATCACTTGTGGACGCCTCGATGACGTCCTCCGCAGCTTTGACARCGACGGTCCTCACACGCGGATTGCTGTATCCCGTGTTCGATAYAATCGCGTCACCTATTCCGAATCAAATTCTCCGAAACTCATCAATACCATCCTGAAATGCGCATTCTAAACTAGACCGGAAGTTGAGTTAATTAACTCACAAGCACAAAAGCAGTATCTAATGGTTATGAAAATATTTGGCCGCTCACGATTCAAAAACCTAGCCTACGAGACGTCATAACTTCTTCATACACTCACGAAATCAAACGATTTTTAGCACATTGGGATCCTCTCGAAAATGTGAACAAAATSCACAAGAAAATTTAACCTCTAAGAAGAGGAATGCGACGAGAATCATTTTTTTGAGGTTTAACCCTAGTTCTCAGCCAGAAGAGCGACGGAATTGAACTGACTTACGTGAGAAAGGGGCGAGAGCGGGTTTCCACTGCGAGCCCAAGGAGGGCGACGAGGTGCAGGCGGACGAAATTGAAAGCGAGGCAAGGGAGCCCACCACGGTGAAGCTGCACGAGAGCGCCATCGCCATCACGAATGGTGCAAAATCACACAAATGGGAAGCCCTCTTCGAAAGWAGGTGCTGCGCTCGCTGTGGATAACGGAGAGAGATAGGATGAAGAAATATACGGAGTACTATACGGAGTACTGTAGGTCATCTATATCCGACAAATACGACGGATACAGACTGGTGGTGTAGCTGCATACTCTGGATGACTTTAACCCCTAAAAGCCCAAGGGGTTTGGACAAAACACAAATGCGTTATAAAATATACATTCTATAACTTTTTTGAAGTTTTCATCAAAGAAGTTTATGTGAAGCACAAAAATTAGAAGACATCCATACGGTCAAAATTATAAAATTATTTTCAGATTCTCTTCAAATGAATTTTGAAGATATAACTTCAAAAATTCACCAAAAATACAATTTCTATCCTTAACACTTGAATTTTTTTTGATTGGTCAAAATAGTGGTTTCTATTGAATTGTAAAAAAATGCTTAAGATCAGGTCATAAAAATTTCAATTTGTTCCTCAAATAGTAATTTTTTCAACACTAGAAAATTCTAAACACATTGTTCTATTTCTCTTATGATTTTTTTTTTACCGTAGTGATCTTAGTTTTGAATATAAATACTAAAAAACAACCCAATATTTTTAAGGAAAAAAAAAAAAAAAATTCAAAAAAAAGTTTTGTTTTGCCCGAAGTCGGGCAGCAACCAAAAAATGGTCGTTTGAGCGCTTAGGGGTTAAGAGCAACCCCACCAGCTAGTTCCGTATCCGTAAACTTTAGGGAGAGGACCTCGAATGCAGATACAAATGCTTTGACTCCCTCGCACCAGTCTCATCGCAAGTTCCGTATTCCTAAATTATATAGAATGCGGTGAAGCTCACGGCGAGTTCCCTATTCAGAGGCTTGTTTACAAAACTCGCGAGGTCTCATCCCTATAAAGTCAAGGTTGACTAGATTGAGGTCTTGAGTTTAGGGAAAGAGAACTCCCTGGTGGGGATGCTCTAAGTAGCTCTTTATCCTCCAATTCCATTTGTGAAGTTTTGAGCATTATTGCTTYTATCTTTTTACAATTTTATTATTTATTGTCCTAAATTTTCATCAATTTGTAATATTGAAAGGTTGTTTTTGAAGATTCAATCATTGCTTTGGGATGAATGAGAAGTTGTTGACAATATGCATTTTGGAGCACTTAGGATAAACTCTGAAAAAAAGTTGGCATCCRCTTGGTGGATTATATATGATTTCAATCTATATAACAAATGAAGTACATCCAAGTATACTGAATAGCTAATTTTGTCTACAATTCAAGCATTTTATTAGCTTTCTCTCTTGGTACTTCATGTCTTTAGTGTAAGGAGTTAAAAAATTCATGTTGGAATGAGAAAAAAATGGAAACTTGAAAAAATGATAATCTATATTTAGATTCTAGCCATAGTTTGTTTTACCTTAACCCTTCAACGCCCAAGGTCCAACCATGCTTGAAAGCATCCTCCCTTTGCAAGTGTTAAAAATCCACCCTTCAATCAGTTATGAAAATCTCAACCGTACAATATTGGGGTCATTTGACCGTTTATATTGAAAGATTATAATGTTTTAGTGTTGAAAAAAGGTGCTGAAATCTTCTCAAAATCACATTTGGAGGTAAGATTTGATTTCTAAATTGACTCAATTGAAAAAACTTTGAACTACAAAGTGATTGAAAACCAGAATATAAACACTTTGGTAAAATAAATATCATAAAAATGACTCATTGTGTTTGCAAAATGGATTTGAAATGTCAAAAAACAGTGAAAAAAATAGCCAAAAATCACATTTGTGGTTGTACCTCCTTCTACTAAAATGCCTCTCAGTCACTCATAACATCTTGGATTGCTATGAAATTTTAACCACACAAACTAAATTAGTAAGCGCAACGTTTCCAATAAAAATTATTGAAGACGGATCATATACGAAGAAGTTATGAGTTGCCAAAGTTCACTGAAATGCAAAACTTTCTGGATTTTGAACTTTGAATTGCTCCCAAACATTCGAAACAACTTGGATTGGCATGAAACTTTTACCACAATAACTAGACCTTTATGGAAACAAAACCCAACAAATTTGATTGAAAACAAACATTTGATGAAAAAGATACAATCCCCCAAAGTTGAAGCCATCACAATGCAGTGTGCTAAACCTAAATTGAACCTGAGAACTTCGAATGACTTTCACAAACTCAATACGTCTTGGATTGATCTGAAAATTTTACCATAGAAACTAGACTAGTATGCGCAACTTTTCCAACAAGTTTTTATTGAAATTGGACATTGGATGCAAAAGTTAGAGCGCTTCAAATTAGATTGCGAGACTATGTGAGGCCACTTTTGGGCCCCTTGGGCGTTGAGGGATTAAGATCCATACTTACATTCTCCGTCCTACTAATTTTTCCTCTCCTATATCACATTTTTTAATGTTTCATCCATTCTTTGATAATAGAACCAAGAATTTGGATCCCATTCTCTTTTTTTCTTCTTACAACTTTTTTTTTATGCATTTTCTTTTGTCAAATACTCCATTTCTTCCTCTAAAAACCTCCCAAAAACTTTCCCATGAAGGACTAGTTGTATTTTTAGTTTGTGTCAATAATACATGCATTTAAGAAGTAGTAATCCATCCCTTAGATCTATACAAAATCTACAACTTATTGTAGGCATTGTCATTTGAGCACCCAAATCCATGCAAAAAATATCATACTCGAGCATCGTTCGAAAATGTTGCCAATTTGTCATTTCTAATGATTTAAAGGTTGGTAGCAACAATGGGATTCAAGAAATATTTCATTTCAACCTAAATATTGCAACAAACCTAATCTACTTCATGAACAATTCTTCATAGCGTCAAAATGGTCACCAAATCCATCATCAACACGAGTGTTTGACAAAGCAACAAGTATAAGGTGCCTCATATGGCCATTCCAAGGCCAAACTTGCTTAGGAGAAGAATGCTCCCTAACCACTTACCATTTGCCTCCATGAGGTCATTCAACATGGCCAACGCTTACTCAATAGTCAAAATTAGTAAATGAAACATTTTTAGTGGAACAAGAATAGTTCTTGATTTGGAGGTTTTTAAAGATAAAGAGAGAGTAGTATACAAATGAGATAATAGGGATTTCAAAATTGTAAGAGAAATATTGCCTTCCAAATTCTTGCACTATTAAGTATTTTATTAATTTCAAACACACTAGTGTACTTGGCTATTCGAGTCGATATTATTAATTAAATAAAGAATTAAGAGTCAGTTTTTTTTTAAACTATTTTTTGGAGGGGGTAGAAAACAAATAAAATGAAATTGAAAATTCCTAATACAAAAGAAATGAGCCAAGTGGTGAACTGAATTAAAGTCACCTAATGTCAACTTTTTCATATTTATATTTGTATTAAATTATTAAAAAAATCGATCTGCCCATTACTATGAGAATCTTGACAATTTGCTTTTAAGGTCAAACATCAAATTTAAGTCTATTGCTACATCCAGTCATCACAATTGACATGTTGTTCTAAATCATTAATTAACCCCTAAAGGATGTTGCTCACCAAAATAGACTGCGTATGTTGCTCGTATATTCAATGTATTTGATCCTCTGTGAACACTCAAAAATTCCCAAAAAATTCTCAAGTGACCTATAGTATGATTGTGACTAGGTATAAATTGTATAGCTTGAACGGGATTCATGTGCTACTCAGTTTTCCCTTTTGTATTAAAAAAGGGAGAACGTATAGAAAACAATAACATTTTTTAGGGGTTAAAGTTGAAAAATGTATTTAAATTAGTATTAAGGTAGTAGAAGCATCCAAAATCAAACATGTACCCAACAGTGTCACTTTCTAGGTGAAGCAATGATTTTAGAACATAAATCTAGGTCTTTTACAGATAGCTTATCATTTGGATCAACAATTAATAACCTATATGTAGTACACCTACATTTAGGTTTTTAAATAACTATATTGTCTCACCTACTTCAAAATTCCAACAAAGTGGCCACTTTGTCCATTTGTATCCTATTTGTTTTCACAGCACTATTTGTGATTGATTTGGACGGAAAAGCAAGTGCTTCAAAGAAGTGAAGAGGCAAATTCATGTGGGACATGWGAGAATCAAAATATGAAAGAGTTGAATTGCTCATAGTCAAGTCAAAATAATGCAATAATTGCTTTCACAATTGAACTTTAGACCCCCATAACTTTCTATTAAAGATGAAAAATCACAAAGAGATTTTTAGAGATGAAATTTGACTTGATTTCCTACATGTTTTTTAGTTAACATCATTGTGAAAAAATATGATTTATGATTATCAAATGAGGTCAAAAGTTCCACTGTGAATATAATTTTTTTCTTTTTTTCTTTGAATTTCAACCAATTACTTCAAATATCTCCAAGATCTTTGAAGATTGATGAAGAATATTGAACTTTATTATAAAATGGAGCTCATCACCCTTCCTACTTGCAACACATCAAAATATTAACTCTATATTACCATATAAGAATATCTTTTTATTTGATGGATTCACATAGTAATTTATCAAAAAAATGAGACTATTAAAATTTTGACATTAGATTAATTTAATTGACCATTTTTTCTGTTTTTCTATATTTGAGAATTTGCAACATTATTTCGTTTGTCTCTCAACCTTTGAAAAACTAATTAAAAGAAAATCAACTTTTGATTTTTTTTAATTAATTAATCAATGTTGATCTTAATGGCCGTGTAACTATCTTAGTTTATATTTTGGGGGTATATTTTAGATACAATATTGGTAATTTATAGATACAAAATAGGTATTTGTAGCTCCTTATCCAAAATTGGCCTTAAACTCTTTTCTTTAGAGGCTAGTTGCACATTTAAACAAGCGTTGTTGCTTTAAAAAGCACTTGAAAAACTATTTTTTTGAAGTTCATTCATTATAATCTTACACCTATAAGGAGGGGTGCACTTTAAAATTTGGGGAAGATATACTTGAACAAACTCACAAAAAGATCATGTGCTTGAATTCATAAAAGACTAAAGAATGATGAAGATTTAAACCTTGTTTTGTTGTGGAGTATTTTGAAGCTTTGTTCTAGTATCTATACATCAAAGAACTTTAGGGGGTTGAAATACCTCCAAAACATTATTTAAAATTTTTCTCCCATATTTTGACATAGCTTCTCTACACAATTTTGTCAACARGAAATCCATGAGATTTGACATTTGACATTGAGACTTTCATTTCTGGAGAATTGGAATTGGGACGTAGTGTGAAGCGGACCTTATTGTACAACGGCGGCACCCCGCTTCTATTCAAACACAAGGCGGCAACTGAAGACGACGATCAGTCAGAAGCTTATGATGCAGCGCAGTGAGAATCTGAGAATTGTCTGAAACTCCATTGCGGCATAGCTACTGGAAGCTACAGTTGCACAGCTAAGTTAGGTCAAGGAATAGCGTTCACCGAACCCCAGCTGAACAATACCCAACCACACCATCGTCCGTCTCCCAGTCATCAGGAGATCCGGCAGCTTTCCAGGTTGCAAATCCTTCAATTATGAGCGAGGTGACGAGTGTGAGTGCGCAAGTGGCGCGCAATTCTCTCTTTGTTTTTTCTTTAAAAATACCTATTCAATTTATTATTTACATCTGTACTTTCGCAGTTTCGTTTCGCGTATATGGATCGCGGCTTGCGCTGAACACGGAGCATACGAGGAATAGGAATTCTTACTCCGATGTTAAGTTTTAGTTAGAGACGGTTCATTAGAGTAGTCGTTACCGTTGCGTTGGTGACGAGCTTGCCAATTCTCCGACCGCTAAAGAAGAGAGAGAAATTCCTTGGAAATGAGCACGTGTGCGGAGTCTTTCTTTGAACCTTTTGACGTTGTCAATGGCATCGCGGAAATTCAGATCCCTTTGCAGTCTTTTAGACCATCAAGTTGCAAAGGCTCACCGCTGGTGCATAGGAACCACACAGGAATACCAGCGGGGGCAGCATGCGCGAGCCAGGAAGTCTTCTTCGCTCTTTCCTCGCTTGGTATTGACGGCAGACGCCGTGCTGGTTATGGTGTCGGAGGTTAATTAGTTATTGGTTGTCTGCTGTTTGCGCTGTGACTTAATGAGGCTTGCTTTCCTCTGTTCGCGTTCAGGCTTTCAGATCCAGATTGCGAGGGTTTAGATTGTATGCGCTTTGGCGAAGGTGGATGGCGTTCGGGTTTGGCGGAAGGAGAGCTCTGCTTGTTTAGAAGCGGACGGTAGGTGTGTATTGGAAGGAGCGCAGTGGTGGCTGATAAGTCTTCGGGGATGTGCGCGAGGGTTTCTAGTTGTTTTTAAGGGGAGCTTTGGAGTTTTCTGTGATTCGCAACAGCAGTATGTTGTTTTCACAGCCTCTTTCGTTATGATTGTCTCGTGGAGACACGAGTTATTTAGAAATTTTCAACGCCGCTGCTTGGAACGAGCGGTACTAAATCTTGAAGTGAACAGGATTTTTCGAAGGTCGGCAGAGAACTAGGGTCGGGAAAAGTCGATGAAATAAAGACTAATACAGTGAAGAGTGTACAGTATTCCACTGTAGAGAGTGTATTTCACTGCAGATAGGCTRCTTCGATTGTTTTGAAACCAAACCTTAACAGTTTTGTTCAAGGCGGTGACATCTTGTAGAGTTTGACGGGGCCGAGGGAAAGCGCCCTTAGAGATGGAGACCAGGAAGTGGAATCCGACGGGTGATCGACAGGGAGATGGCACGCTTAAAACTCAGAACTCCTCGGTCACTGCCAATAGTAGAAAGTTTCGAGTGATGGACCGAGTTAGGGTTTTCGCAGGTTCCGTGAAATGGTCGTATCTTGAATTGGAGGACGATTTGAAGTGCCATTTCTGGAAGTTGTTTTCAGGGTCAAGAGCCAGGTGTAATTCCAAGGATTGCCCGTCTTGCAATCCAAGKGGAACTGAGACCCCCGGAATGACTCCAGGACGAGACGGACGATTGTCCACTCTTCTCCAGAAGATTAGGACGTGGCCGAGGTTGGGAAGTCGCAGGATTAGGGATCACACGTCACAGGACGCTCAACAGCCTGGGTCTGGACCAGCCCGTRTACCCGATCGTATTAAAGCGGCATCGTTTCCTGCCAAGCGTAGAGATTTGTCTCGAGCTAGGTTCCTCCCTAGATTCAAGAAGTTTGAAAGCATTCGTGAAGAAAGTGATCATGGGACTTCTGCCCCATTTGAGAATCAGTTACCGAGGGAGAATGAAACTATCTTCGTGAATGTTGTTGGTTGTGAAATACCTGGTAGTGATGCCGAAACTACACCGTCTGTAGAAGATCTTGACAAGTATTCGTATTCTTTTGGAAGTGAAATGTCGTTTGGAAACCGTGAGGACAGTATGAGCAAAGATCTAAGTATGCCTCCGGATCTTCATAGTAGCACACTGGGACATTATGTACCCGCTTCAACTGGTACCAGTGAAGTTTCTGACAACGCTGAACCTGCCGCTCAAACCATCGACAAGGCGTGGGATTTTCCCAGCAGCCCATTGGGGCAGAGTATACCCGCTCCAGCAGTCAGCAGTGAAGTTTCAGAGAGTGCAGGGCCGCCTCCTGGAGGTTATGACAATGGGCGTAACTTTTATGCTCCTCCGCTGATCGAGTCACCAATTCCTGAAGCGTGTGCAACATCACAAGYTGTTCCCAAGTCCAGGTTCAATGGAGTACGGTGGAAAGCTAAGAAATGGACTTCAGAAATCCGACCACCAAATTCTACAAAGACTGTATGGCTTGGGACATATGCCACTGAGGAGGAGGCTGCAAGTGCTTTTGATGCTGGAATCTTTTACTACGACAAAGTAAAAGACTACAACTTCCCTGATTCAGAGAAATTGCTACCCATCCTGGATCGTACAAAGAATGAGCGAGAGCAACTACATTTCATCAAGACCCAGGCACGCCTTATCGCAAAGAAGAGGGCTGCCCTTGTGACCAAGCAGCCTTCTCTGACAATGAGGGATGTTCCCCGCGTTTATTCCAATCCTGGGACTCCTGATACGTCTTCTTCAGGAGCCGGGCCATCGCAGTCTAGTATGAGAATGGCAGGGCCTTCAAGATCAAAACTATCATTTCTCCCAGCACTCAAGAGGGCCATGTCTGGGGACGYAGATTTGCCTAAGAAYAGTCGTCCTAGGAATTTCTAGTTCGGTTRCACCGGTCAGGTCGCATCCAGCTGATTTTAGCCTTTYGGAGTACCTTGGATTTCATAATGAATTGAATTCAATGATGGGTGCATAGATTGCAGACCATTTTCTGCGCTTCAACTGCATGGGAGCTTGATTCGGTGCTAGATGTGTGAGAACAGCTGGTGCTTTTCGCGCATTTTGGTACGTTAGAAGAAATCCGCCATACCAGCATCAGCTATATCGACATTGGCTGGTGCAGCTGCCTGMCTGAGCGCTKTAGAAGTTTTACCTTGTATCATGTGAAAAGCAAGCTCGGGTAAAGTAGCAAGAGGCTGTGAGCATTCTCGCCATTTTGAGTCTTARAAAAATTTGCACTTCCAGGTCGTCGTGAACTGTAGATAATTATTTACCCGTGCTTATGGATTCGGGATTTGAGTTGGATCTCATCTGCTACACCAACTACATATCCTGAGCATTTGGTACGTTCTTTTGAACWTGATTTGAGGCTGATGTATTTGAAAATTCCTCGGTTGGAGTGAAGGGCTTAGTTATTTTTTCTTGTGCGGATGAGGAGGAGCATCAAGAGGGTCTCGCTACAGGTATCCTTCTTTTACTGTAATGGTTTAAAATTGAGTGATATTTTCTAGGTTGATATCAAATTCTACTCCTGAGGGTACTTTATTTCTTGATTTTGATGATATTTATGCTCCGTCAATGAATGGAGTAGAAATGGAGTAGAAATGGGAAGAAAACTTCCTATGTTCCTGACATTGGGAGACAACTTATTAAGATACTGCTTGTTCAGATGCTGTAATCAAATGCATTAAAAGCTTCGAATGTTCCTGGAGCAGCCATTTCATCTTCGAAGAGAGTCTAATGAAAGGTCGAATTTCAGAGATCGACTTACCTCTGAGGACCTGGAGCCCAAAACAAGGTGCGTATGTTGATGCTGTAACGTTTGTGAAGTTGCGATGGTCCAAGGCCTCTGACCATTTTGCAGCAAGCAGTTACTGTATTGCTCCATTAGTCTTAAACTGGTCTTCGATGAGTCGTGACAAGGATTGAGAGTATGCTCTGGTAACAATGGCAGGGCAGTGTTTGGCTCCTGCCAATATCACTGTCAGATTACCATAAATGTTGCTATTAAAAGATTATGGTCTTCAGATCATGAATAAYGATATTATGTTGTGGATTATGGTGTTCTAATCTGAAGGCCACAGTAGGGAGTCACTGTATCTACATTTAGTTAAGTGAGTTGGGGGACACCTTACTAATCTTGAAGGGTGAGTACGAATTCAACATGTTGGGGGAAGGTTTCGTGGTTATCCACTCATCTCCTTTCAGTGGCATTTCTTCATCGAATGCAGACTCCCTATTGTGACTCCTCATAATTATGGGTATATTGTGCTGTTGGCACGTCGGAGTTCTGATGGGAGATGTTTCTGTTCATTCTTATCATCATTGATTGATTGGTCTCTTTCCACAAATGCATTATCGATGGTAGTCTTTAGTATTGAAGTGTTTGTAAACGGTGCCACTTTTTGTAGAATATGGTCTGTCCATTATTCTCTCTATTCCACATTAGTAGTCATTTTTGATAATAATGCAATTATGAAAGATTTGGTATAGATTTTTCAATGCATTTAATGATCGGATTGCTCCTTAGAAAATGGGCAATGTGGCTTTAATTGCAAGAAAAAAATGATGTTTCTATGAATAGAAAACAAGTAAAGATACCAAAGTTGTGATTGTACTTTCTAAAATGTGTTCGATAAAATGGATAATTTCATGAAAGGTATACTTCATAATGGGAAACAATCAAGGTTGGTACTTTATCAAAGAAAATTCAAAATTTTGATGTATTAGAAAATGGGTTGTGTAGTTTCTTTAGTTGACCAAGTAAGCTTCATTTTGGCACAAGATGATTAAACTTGGATTTGAAGAAAGTGGTTGAGTAATTTACATGAAGATTGACGGCATGACCATTGAATATGGTATTTAAAAGTTAAAATAGGCTCAAACATGCTTACAAATAGGAAGCTAAAATACACTTCACTGCACAAAGTTCATGGCCTCTAGATGCCACCCATTGAGCTCTTTGGAACACTCTTTCTTGACTCTTGCCAAACCACCCAACTCAAGGCTCAATTTGAGGCTTGTCATAGGCCCCAAGATGGAACAAACATTTGGGCTAAGTTTGATCGCATATGGCTTAAATCTCCAATTCTTGCTTGTAGGGTAGGCACTACCATTTGTTGGAACAAGAAGGGTCCCCCTCTATGTTTATTCTATTAGGTTCTATTTTGACTTTCTTTTCATTGCTCTTATCTCTTCATTGTCCAACCCCTAGGGCTTGGTTGTCTTATATTGTGTTTTTATTTTGTGCAATGGCTTGTTCCATTTGTTAATACACTTCAAAGCCCAAAAGTATGTGAAAAATAAACACTAACAAAGGAAGTCCTTCTCAAAGAAGGCAAATCTAGAATTTTTCTCTACTATATTGACTTACTATTTCACTTTCAGTAGAAAACAATGTTGAATCTTTTGAAATCGAACCTCCATTGGAAYCATTTTTGTATCCAATGCCTGAAGTCAAGCTCTCCATTTCCGAGTCCTCTATGACACTTGACTCCACCATTTCATTTGAAGGAAGTTCCAATTTCATCTTCCCTTGCAATGCTATTTGCACATCATTCATAGAAGGACGCCGGTCAGGATTTTGTTGAAGGCAYGMRAGGACAACATCGATAAGGTGTAACACTTTTGCTTCTTCATCATTGAWTAAACACATTGATGGATCAATCAAATCCTTGAGCTTGCCTTCATCGTATAATATCCATGCCTATAAAAATCAAACAAGTCAAGAGTTAAATGCCTAATTATCTAGAGTAGTATAGAAAACCACCTCAGTTTAGACTTAAAATTTGAAACGGACAAAAACATGAATATGTATAAAACACATGTATATGGTTGAAAATCCAATCTATTTGAAAAATATATAATTCATATATTAAAAATTAAAATACAAGATTTTGTCATCTCAAAAATAAAAGAACATAGTAAATTGATATGATAAAAATTTAATACAGATATTGTAGATTAAGAATCATAAGTTATGATAGTATGTAATGATGTTCATTGAAAAATATGGATAAAAAATCTAATGCAACTTAAAATTGAGTAGTCAAATTGTACCCAGCTAGGTAAATAAACTTTGTTTGGAGKCATTGAATGATCGATGTTTCTTCGTCCACTAATAACCTCCAAACATAAAACTCCAAAGCTATAAACATCAGCTTTTTCGCTTAGTTGTCCAAACAATACATACTCCGGAGCAAGATAACCTCTGCAAATAAATTTAAAAATTCACAATGAGAACAAAGGGCTYATATRTAAGCATTAATTTGGAACATGTCTTCATCAAATTTATRTTCAAAATATTCTTAATCACCCGTTTATATTCATATCAGACAAATGGAAAGATTTATTGACAAAATCATTTAAATAAATTTAAAGCATTGACCACTAAAGGCCAACAATATTTTCATACATATTAACAAGTCAATTAGGCCTAAGATTTTTCACTCAAGGATAGATACCTAAGTTTATATGTTTATGACAAAGATGTACCAAAAAAATTTATATTCCAAGTCATTATAAAATACACAATGGCATTGTTTTTTCATRTATAAAGATGGAAGAAGTCCAACCTCATTCTCCATTAGAATTTTATTTGACATATAACGTAAAAGTCTTAATGATTTTTGTAAGTGATAGGGAACAACATATCATGTCTATAGTCAACCTTATACAACTTGCAAGATAGATAGAAGGAATATATATCCAATATAACTTGAGACTTATTTTTCGAATGCATAAAAAAAAAAAAAAAAAAATTTACAATAACAATGTTTTAAATTTTACTTGATGCTAATGGATGAATCCTATAATAAATCCATTTGACGAATACATTGAAAGATTTCTTGAAAATTGAAGAAACTTATTTTGTACATGATGATCAGTTGATATATCCACTCACCTTGTTCCSGCTACATTTGCTATAGAAACATGTGTCTTCTCATCTGGAAATAACAAAGCTAGGCCAAAATCGGCAATCTTAGGYACATAATGAGCATCCAATAAAATATTGCTTGCTTTGATGTCTCTATGGATCACCCGTGGCTCARCATATGTATGAAGATAGTGCAATCCTTGAGCCACACCTAAACATATGTTGAAACGTACATGCCAAGTCATTGCCTCCTTYTTTTGGCCATCTGCTTAGAGACAATCCACCAATGAAATTAAATCCCATAGGTTATCGAAGCCATTAAGATTTTACGCTCCCATGTACGTTAATTTTTTTATGTATATGGCACTAACATATTCCAACACAAAATTCAATATGTTTGTCTTAGAAATGGTTAGAACTTAATTATATAACAGTAGTTCCATCACTAATGTAAGTGGAATTATTTCTATTGAAGCACCTCAATAAATTTGTACATGATAGAGACATACTATGTGTTCACTTTTGATTTTGAAACTTACTCAACAAGCATTGTTCCACGTCCAGGTTTTCAACATACTCGTAGACCAACATGCGTTCTTTTCCACGCATGCAATAGCCCTTTAGATTTACCAAGTTCCGATGTTTCATTTTGGTRATGAAGACCACTTCATTCAAAAAGTCATCTACTTCACCATGTGTAGCTACCCTTGGTTCAAGTTTCTTTATYGCCAAAACATTTCCATTTGACAATAAGCCCTACAATAAAAAACCACAATTAGATAAAAATGAATGCTTGAGAATTTGTTCTTCAAAATACTTGAATCATCTAAAACATATAATGAATCAACAATGGCAACTTTCAATGAGTGCCAACAATGATAACTTTCATTCATARGGAGCTTCATATRCAACCAAAGCATTATAATAATTAGTTGAACACAATATATAAACTTATACCAATTACTCCAATAGATGTGAAATGATGTGATCTAAACCAACATGCAAGTAATGATAACAAACCTTGTACACTGTTCCAAAGCTTCCTTGACCCAACTTGGTAGTTTCATTGAAGTCTTGTGTGGCAAAGCGGAGCTCATTGTACAAAAACGGTTGAGGGTTGACTTCAAATTCGGCAAATTCTACATCAAAGTTCAAGTTGACTTATTACTTTAGATGAAGATCCTACACAAAATTGCGTACATCAAAATAGACAAAACAACAAAGAATGCAAGAGTAGGAAAACTCACTATTTTGATATTCAACTTGTATTTTGTGCAATTTGAGCTTTGCATGTCTTCTGAACATTAGTACAAGGCTTGTTGCAAATAGAAGCACGACAGAAATACTAATTGTTGCAATAATGATTGCAAGGCGTTGAGATTTTTTTGCTGCATATCATATTTTTTTTTTATCAAATAAGATATCTTTGTCATTAGTAGAATAATATATTTGTTGCCTATTTTTCTCAATTATATTCATTGCTTTAAAAATTCAGCAATAAAGTATATTTAGTGAGGCTCATGAATCTAAGGTGCTTGGATTATGATATCTTATATCTAAGAGTAACATCATTTGCAAGCATATGAAAATCTTTTTTCGCAACAAATGAATGCTACAAATAGGTACACATTTTGCACCATAATAGATTCATTTAGTATAAAAATGAATATATTTCAAATGTTATTTGCAAAATGCATGTCAAATTATAAAGGATAATCAAATTGAACAACAATCGATAAATATCTCAAGGCCAATACATACCAACACGTATGCAGTCTCCTTCACAAAAGCAACTCCAATAATCCTTCGACTTCGTGGAATTATAGCAATATGGATTACCATTAAGTCTACCCCAAAGATGACCATTTGTTAGTCTTGTTTTGAATAGGGAAACAACACTAGGTTAGAAGTATGCCTCTTATGTAAGGTAAAATGGAATTAAGATTCTTGAATTAAGAAGTATACCAGCCATTTCAATTTTCCTACCTAACTTAATTCTAATATGTTTTCTTGATTTCTTACCTGAAATAAATAATTTCTTTAGCATTGTCAAAGTCATGCTGCATGTATATGACGTCCGTAATAGAATTGTTTTCCAAACTCACAATTCCTTCAATCATTTGATTTTGATTCATGTTGGCTGTTGCCTTAACAATTTCTCGAAGACGAGTGTAATTTAAAATCCCTGAAATGGCATTATTGTCAAGTTTCCTGCAACATGACAATACATAGGATCAAACAACAAATATAATGATTTTTACACTAATATTTGAAGTCAACTACACTACTCAAAGGAGAAAAGAAATAAATAACACGTCTAACCTCACCTCCAAGCATCTAAAATTTGTTACAAAGATTGAATTCAAAAAATATAGTATATTAGGTGAAATCTCTAAATATTAACCTACAACTAGATACAAAAAAAAAAAAAAAAAACTTGTACCATCCTATAAATGATATCCTTGAATTTCAAGCATATATAAAAGTAGTCCCTAGTTAGCAAGAATAAGAAGTAAATAACTTGATTTGGGATAAGACCACTTACACTTCCACGAGTTGAAAATCTTTTAAGAGCGATTCAGGAAAAGATCCTGTAAAATTGTTGTTGTTGAGTTTTCTGTGCAATATCACCAAGCATTTGGATTCATGCCAAAGATCTACAATAGCTTCACTAATTTCCCTTGGTTACATTTTTACAAGCCTAAAACCCTAAATTGATTTTAATATTGTTGTTTGTGGAACTAAATAATCTCATCCAAAAACAACCAAAGCCAAGTTTATTTATCCTAAAGTTTTCAGTTCCAGGCCAAGACATCTACACTCAAAACTCTCGGATGACACTGCCTTCGGGGGACAAATGAGCCTCCAATTGCACACTCAGATGTGGTCCAAACTCGACACGGGGGAATTTTCGAATCAGATGTGGAAACAACAGGAGAGATTCTTCGGGAAAGGGGGACTGTGCACAATAGAATAGAATGTGCCACTGGAGAGGGTGAGTGTACCTGAGGCAAGAAATAGAGTAAAAAGACGCTGAATTATACTCGAAGTAATCAAATCAAGGAGCTTCTGAAAGGAGACGAATATGAACGTACAGATATTGCAAGTTCGTCAGCTTTGCAAAAGTGTCTGGGATGGGGCCAGAGAGTTGGTTCTCTGACAGATTCAGACGCACAAGTGTTGAAAGGTTCCCCATCTCTTGAGGTATGCTTCTGCTGAAGGAGTTGTTGTACAGACTCCTGCAACAACAATCCAAGCTCTTCCCATCATGTTCATGCGCAATTGAAATTGGCCTATTTGCTGACGGGAGCACTGATATCACATTGACTACTCGAAGTCAGAGCTTTGCCAGAAAAGGAAACCCCTCGTCTTCTTATTCCTAGTCTCGTTGGACACCATTCACAGATTTGGCTGAAGGTTTGATAGAGAATACTCATGGATTCCAAAATTGAAAGAGAATATGCTACAGTTTCTGCAGTTCGTTCCATTCTCGCAAGTATATGATCAGGTCTCGAGAAAGATCACTCACAGAGTTTCAAGCTTGGAGAGCAGCCCTAGTTCAGGTGCCAACATCCCTGATAATCCCAAGCTGTCAAGATCTCTGAAACGGAAACAACAGTCACAAATGAGCGAGAGAAAATCGATTCCATTAAATTGCCGGGCTCTCATACACCATGTTTTTCTTGTTTTGTCGAAACACATTGATACATTCATTTGTTTAGGGTTGGAAAACGAGGTCTCACAATCGTTGAACATAGCCAGTGTTGTCGCACGAAACATGCGACCAATTGGCTTTACTCCGGCAGGGGTCAGATGAGCCAGCAGCATCCCAATTCGCCAGCTCCCCTCCTGAATAGGTCATATTATTTCTCCAATTCAAGAGAATAGCTCCTGAAAAATCCAATCAAAACAAGACACAAATATGAGTTCCATTTCCTCGTCAAGTAACGTGCTGTGAACACTTATGAACAAGAGCAAACAGAAGACAAGATTGCATCAAATGAGCGTAATTACCTTCCTCAGGAGTCGCTCCAACTGAGACGCTCATGAAAAAGATTAGCAGACACAGCCATTGCAAACTGGGGCGAAGAAGTAGAGACTGCATCTCGAACCAGCACCTCCACCTCATAATTTTGAATCTCTCCACTTCGGCATGGAAATTATCAATTAAGAAACTCCCAACTAGAGCCTGTAATTACAGCAGTTAGATACCCCTCCCACAGCAACTACTCTAAATGATCTCAATCATTGACATGCAGTTACTGTTAATTACTGCCTATTGCCAATTGCTCTGCTCATCTGTGGCTAAGAAATAACAAGGACCCTGTCATTCCTGTGATCGAGAAGAGAATTGGAAGATGCCAACGAATTCTATATTCACAAGAGTGGCAAACTTTGAAAGAGAACCGAATGCTGAAGACTTTAGGTCCTGCAATCTTACAATGTCCTGGCTGCCTAGYTCTTTCCTCTTGGTTCCTAAGCRTCAAGAAAAATCATGTAATATATTCATGGAAAGCAAGMGAATGCTCTACAGGAAAGAAGTGCTATAGATGTGTTGGAGGAATTTTAAGTCTTTATTGTAACTTTTCAAAGTGSTCTTACTTCTTTCGGTCGAGGGGCTAAGAAATTTGTACGTGGCACTTAGAATTAAATCCGCCATCCTTGCGAGTACGACCCTGTGAACTTGCTAGCCWTGCCGACAACAACCATTCTTAACAACAACGGAATCACGGCATACACCGATTACTTCACAGGACAAAAAAGTGAGAAATAAAGCTATGAAATAAGTAGACCACTCTAGCTCTTTCGCAGCATATTTTGAAGACATACAGTACACGTTCAGTTTGATACTGACCGCCCTCATACTACACGGAAGCAAATTTAACACCGCATTTGGAGATCTAAAGTGACGAAGAGTAAGACTCTGTTTCGTCCACCATACCTGACRCTCAGACAACAAGAAATGAGTGACTAACGTCGAAGTGGATGTCGAAGTGGTTCCTGCAAAATGCAAACAAAACCTCAAAGCAGTCGATCAATTCGTTCTAGCTCACCGCCAAAGAAAATTGCCCTACCTATGAACCAAACCCTGTGCCAAAGACGATGCAATTGAAGCCGACACGCCTCCCCCCCTTCAATTAAGAAACTCCCGTGGCACTAGGAACGAGCTCGTGAGCTTTTCTCTAAGTCTGAGCATCAATGAGGTACTCCAATGCAACTCCAAATCCTAATTGCTAGCAGCGCAATGAGAACGTACTACGAAATGGGGTTCAAGAAAGTCAGGGCTCGTGCTGGACAGTAGCAGACGCAGAGCGTTAAATCGTGCCAACGAAACTATTACCCGCAGGGTAATGTTTGAGGGTAAAAGTAAATAAAAGTCCCCTAGATTGGGCCGTCACTAGAGTATGTTCTCTAGCCCCCCTAGCTAATTTGGGATCTCTGATTGCAAATATGAATTCAGAAATTGCAAAAAAAAAATTTGCAAAAAATAAAACATTCATGCGTTTTCCCCAGCGATAAATCTGGCCTGTGGGGCCCAGTTCGTTGGCACGATTTAACGCTGTCCGTCGCAGACTTCATGGATTGCAATGCACCGAAAGCACCCGGGTGCTTTCGCTGCATTGCAATCCATGAAAATCGATCCGCGACAGTTCCCACTGCTGGCCGGCACTCATGCAGATACACTGAGTACTTCGCTTTCCAATTTAATACTTAATTTACGGAATCAAGTGCACCCAAAGTCCATAGCAACTGACTGACTATTGTGAACAATATTGTAAAGAATGATTTTGAATTGGATCTTGTTGGCAAGTGGAAGAGGGTTCTACCGGAGCTTGAACTTGACTTTAGAGCGTCCCCAGTTTGAGCCTGTCCCTTCCAGAATTGCACCRTTGCGGGGAAGGCTTGTGGCAGGTCCTGTTCCCTAAAGACAACGCAAACGCTGTCGGTTGCAATCCATGAAGTCCGCGACAGTCCAGCACGAGCCCTGACTTTCTTGGCTTGACCCCCGTTTCCCGTTCATAGTAGAGTTGATCGGAAAGTTCATCATGTGTTCGAGGAAGGGTTAACCCCTAAAGGACGGACCTATAACCACTGATTCAGAGCCTTGGTGCTCATCACTCAATTTGTTACCATTTTGGAAATAGATATGTGTGAAAAAATTTATGATTTCCCACTCGATTTCTCCCGACGTTCCCACACGACACAACTCCCGATTCGCCCGACACAACCCCCCAACCCTAGTCGATCAACAAATCTCAAACCCTAATTCGCTCGCAAGCATACCCACACGTTCCCCTTGGGACTTGCGACACTCTCAATATCGGGAGCGTCAGCGTCTCCTGACGGGGCCCATAATTCTGAAGGAGCCGTCTCAATTTTGAATTATTTGTCACGTTCATTTTAAAAGCAGTTCCCCGTCAGGGGAGCGCATGCGTCTCCTGACGGGGCCCATAAAAATTGTAGGCCTCAAATTTAAGTAAAAATATCCCCAATTATTCTTTGCATTCTTCCAAAATCTTCTAATTATGATGATTTTTTTTGCTGGTTTCAGAAATAAAAAATAAAAGATAAAGATTTAAGTAAAAACTTCTTCTAAATTTGTTCTAATTCAATCTTCTGTATTTGGGCCTTGAATGGTCAAAATATATCATCTGGATATCACCTAAAATCTACCATAAAAAATTAGAATTCAAAACGTCCAATGTAACATCAATGTTGATATAAAAACATGGGACAAATTGTAGTCTCAATTTTATCGTCGACTGGAAGATAAATTGTTACAACTATTTAATTTTTAGACTAATTGATAATTTGAGACTTTAACATATACAAATATATAAAAACCTTTGATTTCCCAATCAAAAGTTGCAGTCTTTGTTGACTTGACAATAAATCACTATAATTATTTTAGGGATAAAGTCTCAAAATGAGTAGATTGTCTGATTTTAATGAATAAGGCCTTTACTGATTTTATATATTTAATTTTTCTTTGGAGAGTTCCCTGTGTATGCAACACTTGGAGGTGGTAAGCCCCTCATTGAGCAACTACAAAACTTAATGTGGAATGAGGAATTTTTGTGTGAGAATTTCTTTTTAGCTATTGGCAATTTTGAAGTACTAATGTTATTATTTTAGCCTATTAGTTGCATTGCAGTGTGTTTTAAAGATATTAATAAATTACCAAATCAGAAATTAGTGAAGTTGGTGAGTGACCAATTACCAAGTAGGAATGTCATGTGGAGATGATTGCAAGAGTTGGATTCGTGGTGGTTGGTCTGAATTCAAACGGGTGTCAAACGGGTGTCCAAGTTGTTATTTTGTTCTTCTATTGGAGTTTCTTGGCACCCACTTCTAATATGTGCGAGTGTGAGTCCAACCTTTCATTTGACTACTTTTCTTTGTTTTTGTGTGTGTTGTTGTAGTGAGATGTGTTGTGATTTTTGAGTACTAATTGGATGAGGAACAATGAAAGAATGTGAACAGTTGGTGAAATGAAGTTGGCTCTATTTTAATGGAAATAGTTTTAAGACAATTTAGTTTGTGCATGAATGCGAAAAGAATATATTTATAATCAATTTTGTAATGGAATTTAATGTCAATCAAATTGGATATGTTTTGCTTGTGTATGTGTTGTATATAAGTTATCAAGATATTGTCCTATTTGAAATTTATTGTGTGTTGAATTTAGTTAAATTATTTTGGATTGCATGTGTATACTTAATTGGAATTATGGGAATTGTTTCTTTTGGATGTCTTATTGTGTAATGTCGTTGTAGTTTGAGTGATTGATAATTGTCCTACTTGGGTCATGCTCTTCTATTTTTGGATTGTATTATCTACATTAGGAATTGGTGGTCCATTTAATATAGATCTCCTACTTGACTGTCTCTCTTGGAACGAATTTAATATACTAACAGGATAATTTCCAATTCGGTCATTACCCTTCTTCAACACTTACCAAAGAAGAAAGTATTGAATCCAAGAACCACAAAAGATGACTTTTATTATAGTATTTGAAAATTATTATCTCCTTATTTTTGATAAAGAATTTAGCCATTAAATTTTTTTTAAAATTTGAACCAAATCAATGAATTCAAACTTGCAAAGTTTAGATTTCTACTCCAGTATGAAACCTTGAAAAATTCGCAAAATTAAATAATTTATTGTCATTAGAAGTTTGGCCTACTACTACAATCGAACAACCTAATGAGTTTCTAATTGTAAGATGACTCAAAAACTTATTTTGCACCTATTGTTCTACATGATAGTCTATAACTCTAGTATATTTTCAGATTTTCCAAGTTTATTTGTACTTTATAGGATTTTTCTCACTTTCTCTTCAAAAATTCATGATAGTTTCAAATTATCACAAAAGAAYATAAAATTCTTATGACTTGTACAAGATTGATGTGGAAATTTATATATAGACTTTTGAAAAAAATCCGTATATACTCAATGACAAAATAGAGCATCTAGAGTAAATGGGCATGAAGATTGACCAAATGGTCAATAAATCTAACATTTTACAATTAAAATAGGATCTATTATGGTTGCAAATAAGAAGCTATAATCCAATCCAAGCCTAAAAATATGTAAAAAGTGAACACTAACAAATTTACAAAGTACATAACTTTAGAATTATTCTCTACTATGTTGGCTTACTATTTCACTTTCATTAGAAAATAATGTAGAATCTCCTGAAATTGAACCTCTATTGGCATCATTTTCATATCCATGAATTTTGACCACCATTTCATTTGAAGCAAGTTCCAATTTCACCTTCCCTTGCAACGCTGTTTGCACATCATTCATAGAAGGACGTCGGTCAGGATTTTGTTGAAGGCATGAGAGGACAATATTGATAAGTTGTAACACTTCCTTTTCTTCATCATTGAATAAACGCAGTGATGGATCAATCAAATCCTTGAGACTTCCCTCATCGTATAATATCCATGCCTATAAAAATCAAACAATACAAGAGTTAAATGCCTAATTATCTAGAGTAGCATAGAAAACCACCTCGGTTTAGACTTAAAAATTTGAAACTGACAAAAACATGAATATGTATAAAACACATGTATATGGTTGAAAATCCAATCTATTTGAAAAATATATAATTCATATATTAAATATTGAAGTACAAGTTTTTGTCAACTCAAAAATAAAACAACTTAGTAAATTGATATGATAACAATGTAATATAGATATTGTAAATTAAGAATCATAAGTTATGATGGTGAGTATGTAATGATGTTCATTGAAAAATATGGATAAAAAATCTAATGCAACTTAAAATTGGGTAGTCAAATTGTACCCAGCTAGGTAAATAAACTTTGTTTGGAGGCATTGAATGATCAATATTTCTTCGTCCACTAATAATCTCCAAACATAAAACTCCAAAACTATAGACATCAGCTTTTTCACTTAGTTGTCCATACAATGCATACTCGGGAGCAAGGTATCCTCTGCAAGCAAAGTAAACATTTCCACAATGAGAAATAACACTTACACATAAGCATTAGTCTGGAGCATGTCTTCATCAAATTCATGTCTGCAATATTCTCAAATCAATTTTTTATATTTAAGTCTTTCATGATAGAAAGATTTGATATTTATACAAAAAGGTTTATAAAATTTTAAAGCTTTAACCATCAAAGAGGCAAAGACCCAACGACGCTAGCATGTGAGCCTAGAATGCGAGCCTATGAACCTTGTATACTAATATAACTAAAAAAGAATGATTGCTATTGAAGCACCTCAATAAATTTGTACATATAGACATATTAAGTATTAACTTTTTGATTTTGAAACTTACTCAATAAGCATTGTTCCACGTCCATGTTTTCAACATACTCGTAGACCAATATGCGTTCTTTGCCACGCATGCAATAGCCCTTTAGATTTACCAAGTTYCGATGTTTCATTTTGGTGATGAAGACCACTTCATTCAAAAAGTCATCTACTTCACCTTGTGTATCTCCTTTTGGTTCAAGTTTCTTTATCGCCACAATRTTTCCATTTGATAACAAGCCCTACAATAAAAGACATAATTAGATAAAAATGAATGATTGAGAATACATTCTTCAAAATACTTGAATCATCTAAAACATGTAATGTATCAACAATGGCAACTTGCAATGTGAGMCAACAATATAACTTTCAATTACAATAAGCTTTGTATATAACCAAAACATTAATTAAGTACTTATATTGAATATAATAAACAAACATGCACCAATTAAATGTGAAATGATGAAAATTAATTCAACAACATATCAATGGTGATAACAAACCTTGTATACTGTTCCAAAGTTTCCTTGACCCAACTTGGTAGTTTCATTGAAGTCTTGTGTGGCCAAGCGAAGCTCATTGTACAAAAATGGTTGAGGGTTGACTTCAAATTCRGCAAATTCTAYRTCAAAGTTCAAGTTGACTTATTAGTTTAGATGAAGACCCTACATATCCAAACAATTGTAAACAATTGTTCTATTCTTAGACATCAAAACAAAAAAGAAAGATTGTGAATGTAGAAAAACTCACTGTTTTGATATTCAGCTTGTAGTCTGCACAATTCGAGCTTTGCATGTCTTTTGTATATTACTCCAAAGCTTATTGCAAGAATAAGTACAACAAAAATACTACTTGTTGCAATAATGATTGAAAGATGCTGAGATTTTTTTGCTGCACAAACAAGTATACATATCACATATTGCATAATAGAATAAAAATTAACAACAAACTATATTTGATGAGYCTCATGAATCTAAAGTTCTTAGATTAAAATATTTTGTATCAAGTAATGTTATTTGCAAGYATATAAAAATCTTTTTTGGCAAATAACAAATGAATGCTACAAATAGGTATACATTTCACTCTATTATAGATGTATATTGTATAAAATGAAATATTATTTGAAAAATGTATGTGAAATTAAAAAAGATTATCAAATTGAACATCAATTGACAACTAGTACATACCAACACGTATCATTCGAGGAATCATGTTGCAATCTCCTTCACAAAAGCACTTCCTGACACCCTCTGATTTGGAGGAATTATAACAATACGGGCTACCTTCGAGACTGCCCCAAACATAATTTTTTTGTTAGTTTTTTCTRGAATGGTGGAACAACACTAATTTAGAAGTACGTTGAGGTCACATTCAAATGTTTTTTCATRTAAGAAAAAMTTTGGGTTAATATTCTTGAGTTAAAAAATATATCTACCATTTCAATTTTCCTACTTTATAAATTCCCTAATRTGTTTGCTTGATTTCTTACCTGAAATAAATGATTSCTTTATCATTGTCAAAGTCATGTGGCTTATATAACACGTCAATTATAGAACTATTTCTTAAACTTAGAAATCCTCTGTTTAGATTCATCCTAGATGTTGCYTTAACAAATTCTCGAACATGAGTATAATTTAAAATCCCCGAAATGGCATTATTGTCAAGGTTCCTGCAACAACATTACAATACACACGATCAAGCAACAAATGTACCAACTTTTTACACAATTACTTGAAACCAAGCATACTATTCTTCAGAGAAAAAGAAATAGATAACACATCCAAACTTAGCTCCAAGCATTTAATATTTGTAGCAAAGATTGAACAACTTAACAACATATAGTATATGACCACAAGTTCAAAATAATGACCTACAATTTCATACAATCAACAAATAATGACCACACACCATCCTATGAATGAATCCTTGAATTATGAGAATATATAAGAGTAATTCCTAGTAAATAAGAATAATAAATAATAACTTGATTTGGAATAAGACCACTTACAATATCATTAACTGAAAATCTTTGAAGAGTGATTCAGGAAAAGATCCTGACAAATTGTTGTTGTTGAGTCTTCTGAACATTATCATCAAGCAATGAGATTTTTGTCAAGCATCTACAACAACTTCATCAATTTCCCTTCATTACATTTTTACAAGCCTGAAACACTACATTGTAGTAATATTGTTGTTTGTGGAACTTAATAATAAATTTAAAGCCAAGTTTCTTTATTCTAAAATTTTCAATTGAAGCATATTGTTTTCATTAGTCATATGCAACCAATTCTAATCAAATCCTACAACCTCGCAAATTTAACATGAAAATCCACAAATGTAGCATAATTATATGCAAAGAATCGTTAATTTGAATACACAATCTTAAATAACTTGGTTTATAAATGACATTACATTCCATTGATTGTGTAGTTCAAGGCGAATCAAGCATTGAATGCTATTCAACAAGCAATATTAAGCATACTTCTTCAACAATAGGKTCAAAGGACAAAGTTTAGAGTAAGATTCAAAACATACAAAGAAATTAAATTTTGAAGATTTCCAAAAGTTTCTGGGATGGGCCCTGAGAATTGGTTATCAGATAGATCCAAACTCATTAGTGAACTTAGATTCCCCAACTCCTCCGGTATAGTCCCGGTCAAGTTGTTGCCATATAAAGTCCTACAACAATAATCCAAAGTTATGTTTATAAAATCTAGCTTGAACATGCTTGATACTAAAATAATRCAAAATATACATACATGGYAAATAGCTCTAAAWTATCTAGGCCATCACCTAGAAGATAAACAACAATTCACCTTTGCATAATTTTAGCACTTAGTTCCCATCAAATCTCAAACACTTAAGCAATGAGGATTGTTACTTACAACAAAGTTAGCTTTGAAAGCCCCCCCAATTCAGGCACTAGTGGTCCTTCCAAACCACAACTTCCAAGATCTCTAAGAAAATGACACATAATAAGTTAGCGTAATATTGCATTAAATTCAACTCTACCGAAGGCTACGTATGCTACAACAAATCATGTAATCATTCCCAACTAGTCACAAAAGAAGCACTTGCAATATTGCAAACCCCATCACTTTTCATTCCCAGCAATAGTGACAGCACATGGGGGAGTGAAAAAAGTCACAAACAATAAAACGTGGGGCCGACTTGGCTACTAACATTAGATAGTTTTCAACCTCCAATCAGTGAGAAGCAATAGAGTTCCAGATTTTTGGAATGAAAAACCATAGGGTATAGTGTTGCACAAATCCTAAATCCACAAGCAATTGTTGTTCTTCAGATGATCAAGAATTAAAAATGTTGAAGCATTCATTTGCAAGGGCATACACTAAGAGTTTAAAAAAAAGACTCACATTCGTTGAACATTTCCTCCTTTATCACATAGAACATGAAACCAAGGATTACTCCCACACGGATCAGTACCAGCCTTCCAATTTCGTAGGAGACTTGTGCTGCTCAATTGCTTTTTCCAGTTCAGAAGAATGGTTCCTGAAATTTCAATCAAAATATTAAATTCAAAAATACAACTCTGGTTACATGGAATGCTGCTTGTTACTAGAATTATGAAAAACAAGCGACAGCAAGATTGGGTTGCCAAAGAAATTCATGAACAGAACCCGCATCTGCGAATGTTGAAGCATGTTGATACATTCATTTGTTTAGGGTTGGAAAACGAGGTCTCACAATCGTTGAACATAGCCAGTGTTGTCGCACGAAACATGAAACCAATTGGCTCCACTCCCGCAGGGGTCAGACGAGCCGGCCTCGCCCCAATTCGCCAGCTCGACTCCTGAATGGGTCATATTGTTTCTCCAACTCAAGAGAACAGCTCCTGAAAAATCCAATCAAGATACAAACATGAGTTTGGTTTCATCGTAAAGTAACCTGTTGTGAAAACTTAAGACAAAAGCAGCAGAAGGCAGGATTGCATCAAATGAGCATAATTACCTTCCTCAGGAGTCGCCCCAACTGAGACGCTCATGAAAGAGAGGAGCAGACAAAGCCATTGCAAACTGGGGCGAAGAAGTAGCGACTGCATCTTGAACCAGCACCTCCACCTCAGAATTTTGAATCTCTCCACTTCGGCATGGAATTTCTCAATCAAGAAAACTTCCAACTAAAGCCTGTATTTACAACAATTAAATAGTACCCCTCCCACAGCAACTATCTAAATGATCTCAATCATCGACATATTGCCAACTGCCAATTGCTCTGCTCATCTGTCGTTAAGAAACAACAAGGACGCTATCATTCCTGTGATCATGAAGAGAATTGGCAGATCTCAACGAATTCTATATTCGCAAGAGTGGCGGACTTTGAAATAGAACCGAATGCTGAAGACTTTTGCTCCTGCAATCTTACGATGCCCTGGCTAGCACTTGCCTCTTGGTTTTTAAGCGGTCAAGAAAATCATGTACTATATTGATAAAAAGTAAAAAGAATGCTTTACATCAAAGAGTGATATAGCTTAGATATGTTGGAGTATTTTCAATTATTTATTCTGAATTTTCAAAGTGAGTTTACTCTGTTTTGGTTAAGAAATTTGTGGCACTAAGAAATCCGCCTCTTGCGAGTGCGACCCTGTGAACTAGCTAGCCATGCGACAGTAACCATTCTTTACAACAACAAAATCACGGCATACACTGATTACTTCACAGAACAAATAGTGAGAAGCAAAGCATGAAATAACTGGACCATTCTAGCTCATTCGCAACATACTTTGTAAACATACAGTACACGCGCGTTTAATATGTTACTGAAGCAAATTCAACAACAGTGATGGAGACAAAGAGTCTGTTCCGTCCCCCATACCTGACGCTCATAGAACAAGAAATGCCTGAGTGACTAGTTACGTCGTAACTAATGAGTGGGTGTAGGATTCAAAGATGTGGTTCCTGCAAAAAGCAAACAAAACCGAAAAGCAGTCGATCCATTGGTTCTCACCGCCAAAGAAAATCGCCCTAGCCAAGAACCCTCTGCCGAAGTTGATGGAATCGAAGCCTAAACACCTCCCCACCTTCAATTACAGAAACTCCCGTGGCACCTCTAATTTCAAATTTCCGTACCAGCCTCATGCAGAGATCGATCAAGCTCGGAACGAGCTTGCGATCGAGCTTTGTAACTTGTCTGAGGTAAGCTTACTCGACTCCAACAGACTCCTCATTGCTAGCAACTTGCGCAATGGGAATCAACTGAAATGGGGTTCAAGAAAGTGAGGGCGGCTCATGCATGCTGGACTACCTCAGTCATGGATTGCAAAGCTGCAAAATCGCCCACTGCAGGGAGTCAGTGCACGGAGGATACGTCACTCTCCCATAAGGTGACGGAAGTGCCACCCAAGCCGACACCACTACAGTACTGTAGCAACTGAGGAACTGACTACAGAATTATTGTGAGTAACTTGTAATGAAGAGTGTTTTGGGGATTGGAATCTTGGCAAGTGGATTGAAGAGCAAAGTTAGGGTTCAGTACATTCTTCTGGAGTTTTGAGCGTCCGTCTCCACTCTCCAGTCCTGTCCAGAACATGCAGCGGTTTGTTTGCGTAACGCAGTCTCTCGATCACAGGTTTGATCCTGCCAGACTCTGCCACTCCAGAATTGCGCCAGTGCAGTACGTTGCAGTACGTTGAAGGCTTGTGACAATCCATGAGGTCAGACGGASAGGAAACGCTGTTTGCTTTCCTTGAAGTGACAGCAGGTACGGTGCCTGGAAATTAACATCCAAATCCGTCAATATAAGCAATTCAGCACACTTAGGTGGAGGCACCTTTTTCTAGAAACATATTTTTGCCATATTAGCAAGTGAAAATCATGAATGTTCAAAAACCTAATTAGTTCTTTTGGATGTGATATGTAATATCTATGATTTTTTGAAGACAGTGATGGCTCCCTAGATTGTCATATAGGTGTCCCCTAAACTGAAATTTGCAAAAATCAGTAGTTAGTGAATTACAATTATGTATGTGTCCTTCAAATGCATCGGCAAATCAAAGTTACTCATTTGGAGGATACATCAACAAAAGTCTAGGGACACATTTAGTGGTAGTTTAAGGTATAGTAGAACCTCCTTTACTCACTCAGTTCCGGATTGGTCTAACATATTGGTTTATAGAGGTTTATTGGCTAAGAGAGGGTCAGATTTAGTCACAACCTTTGCAATGTGGCTCAATCCGGGCCGGTCTAACATATTGGCTTACGGAGGTTTTATTGGCTTATAAAGGAGCGACTTTGAGAGGTTCTACTGTACAAGAATGGAAACAAGGACGCTTTTGGGTGTTTCTACCTTAACCCCTCATCGTCAAAGGGAACGAAAAGTGTCCTCACACAATCTGCAGTCCACTTTGAAGCCCTATAACTTTTGCATCCAATGTTGGAATTGAACAAAAATTATTGGAAAATTTGCGCATACTAGTCTAGTATCTATGGTAAAATTTTCAGATCAATCCAAGAGGTGTTGAGTTTGTGAAAGTCATTCGAAGTTCTCAGGTTCAATTTGGATTCAACACATTGAATTGTGAATTGTGATAACTTCGGGGAATTGTATCTTTTTCATCAAATTTTTGTTCTCAATAAAAAAAATTTGGGTTTTGTTCCCATAAATATCTAGTTATTGTGGTAAAAGTTTCATTCCAGTACAAGTTGTTTTTTGGCTACATAGAAATTTGGGGCAGGTACGTGTGATTAGAGATTTTCATACTTTTGGCCCAAATTTTAATAGAAAGGGGGGACGAGGAATATTTTTCATATGCACTAAATTTCATGATATTGGAAAATATGCATCACAAATTATGGCCTAATATATTCTTATTTTTTTGTAAATGGGCAGTCCGGGGAGATTGAAAAAAATCACATTTTTCTAAAACAAAAATATGAAATTGGCTTTCATTGGCTTTTAAATTTTCATGTGTGGTTTAAATTTTTTTTTTTTTTTTATATACCTGGAAAGCTTTGAAACATAATAGTTTGGTCTATGATTCAAAAGTTATGAGGATTTTTTGTTTGCGAGAAGTTTTGGATTTTCTACTCTAAAATAAACTTTAAATCCTTTATCTTACTCAATTTTCATTATTTTCGAAAATAAAATAAAATAATAGGATATAGATTGTTTATTGTAACATTTCAACCATTGGGATTGGCATTTTTTAAATCCACAATTAAATTCTTAGCAATTTAGTATTTTGAACCATTCTCTACTAATGTCTACCTACTATTTTTTTCCTATAGGTTGCACAATTCCAAATGATCTGAAATATTTCAAACATGTGGCCAACTTGACTCAGCAAATGAATCCAAAGAAGCACCACCATTTTGGACACTTTTTCATAGAAAAGTGAGCTTGTGAAGTGCAACTACCTTGTTTTTTGTAGGGCCAAAAAATGATTTCAGTGAATTTGAATGCTTATATCTTGCAATCCATGGGTTGGAAATTTTTGAAATTTTTAGCACATGTTCTTAGGTGATTATACTACAGGATCCTATGGATAAATTTGTCAAAAAAAGTCTTTTCCCAAAAAATTGGTACGTGTACTAAAAATGGCAATTTTGGAACATTTTGGATGAAAACATAGTCATGGAACTTTAGAGGTTAATTAATGTAACCTTCCAAAGCATCATTGAACTAAACCCTAATTTGATTGTTTTTTCTGTTTGATTTTAAGTTCACTTATATGATATTTTCAATGGCCTAGGGACATGCCAATTTGAAAATTTATTAAAAATACATGACATATCCAAAAATGCAATTTTTCTTTGAAAATTCATGGATTTTCGATTGCTAATAGCCTAATACTTCAGAAATTATGATTTTTACAAAAAAAAAATACCTTCAGATATCCTAAATTTCTTATATTGATGGTTTGGATGTTTCTATTGTAAACTTTTGACATTGGATTGTTTTAGAATTAGAACTTGACATGTTTATCATTGGAAGTTCATTCCAAAGCCCTTTGAAATAGGCCCAAGAAAATTCAAATTGAAGACATTAGACAGTGAAAAATTAACCCTTCAAAGTTAGCTAAAAGTCAAAAAAATCAGTATAGAAGCCTCGGCAAATCAAGGTTACCAAAGCACATTTCACTTCAAATTTGCCTAAATTTGCTTAAATCAATCCCTTTAAGATAGGTTGTTTATTTGTTTTGTTTTGTTTGATACGTTGAGATCTAACAAACCATGTGGCATCCGGAGGTGCTCTTAACAAGAAAGGATGCAAAAACTTTATTTYGTGGCATTTGGACCTTGAATGWGAAAGTTATTGGATTTCAAAGTTTTTTATGAATTKGAAATTGAGTTAAATTGTTTTTATTTTGGAAAACTCATAAATTTCACATTAGGTGTCCAAATGCYCCRAAATAAAGYCCTTGCACTTCTTTGTGCATAGAGCTTTCTATACGCATCAAGAATGCAACCTCTCACTTCTCAACAAAGCCCTTGCACTCAATCCGTGGATATTGAATTTCAAAGTTTTTATGAATTAAAAAATTAAAATTTTATTTCTTATTTTTATTTCTTTTGGTTGTAGCAACAGAACATGGCACACTAGTAGTTAGGAGTGAAATGTTCTTTCATTGCTTTGATAATAATGATTTGTTGAGTCTCCTATAATTTTATCCTTTAGCTAATTAGCTAATTTTGAAGCAATTTTGTGTTTATTGTTCAATATCTAAAATTTGAGTTTTCTTGTGCCCTTTTCAAAAGACTTTGGAATGCACTTCCAATGATAAAAATTTCAAGTTCTAATTATTTACCAATCAAAAGTTAGAAGTTCTTATAGACATGCAAATTCTAGAGTCCATTGAGGATGCTTTTAGTATGCATTATCTGGACATTATATGAATACATTACAAAATTGCAAGTAATGGTTGTAGGTGTACCAAAAATCAACACTAAATCAGTCTTATAGATTTTTTTAGGCTCTCATGTTGTGACCATGTAC
>VACF01000374.1:0-59151 GCA_006891605.1 Pleurozium schreberi | reverse complement strand
GGTCATACCATGCATCCACAATGCTTCCGCAAGATTGTTGTTTTCCACGTACTCAAACACCAAGATGCGTTGGTCTCCATCTCCAAGACAACAACCTTTTAGCTTCACCAAGTTGCGATGTTTTAAGCCGGAAATGATGATGACTTCATTCAAAAATTCAGAAAGCACTTGATTTGATGACATTGCCAATTTCTTCACGGCTACTTGTGTTCCATCTGGAAGTTCTCCCTAAAAAGTACATTGGTCAATCTTAGATTAATCCATAAAGTTTGTGGTGTCAAAATTAGATATTATTCATGGTATTGCTTGAAGCCACGTTTTCTAAAAATAGACTATAAAAATCCTAATCTTCATTTTATACTTTATAATTGTAGGATCCTATTGTTGACTATGCTAGGATTGAGAGGAGAGGAGAGCCACATTTTGTATTGAAAATTTGGAAACTTCTTCATGATTTGAGGCTTTGCTCAAACATAAAGTCCATTCATTTTTTGGCAAGGATTTTAAGCAACAAAAAACATGAGTAATTTACTAATTATCAAATCTTTATGAAATTAGGCTTTCTAAAACTTTTTTATTTCCAAATCTCAATGAAAATAAGGAGAAATTCAATACATTTGATACTTCAATTTAGATGATCTAAAGATCTAAGCCCTATCAACTTTAAAAATCAATCCAAGACTATGATAGAATGCAATTAGAGTACTAAAGGTCCATCTCTTAATAAATATTAAATAAATGAATTTCATACAAATGGAAGCAATTTCTATGGACAAGAAAATATATGCTGAATTGCTTATCAAAATTTGTAGTATGGTCTCTTTGGTTCAAATGTAAATCTAATACTGAATCTTTTCATCATATCATATCTTTAAATATTTGAAATTTAATTTGAAATTTAATTGACTACTTGTAGAATATAATATGGCCATCCTTAGAATTTGACTTGGATTTTAATTGAAACAAATCAACTCTAAAAAGCCATCAATTTTTTGGAAAAGATGATTTTAAAACAAGGAAATTTACCTGTACTATCACAATGTAATGACATTGACATTCAATCACATATTGTACCTTGTATACTACACCAAATCCTCCTTCACCAAGCTTGTTGTCCTTGTCAAAGTTGTTTGTAGCCAATTTCACCTCTCTGTAAGAGTATAAATTGGGTTTCACTTCTTTCTTGTTAAATTCTATCATCAACAATTCAAATATATCATCAATATAAATACCTTCCATGGATCCCTCAATATTGGACACATTTAGACATGCAACTACATTTCAAAGCCTTGAAATCTTTGACAACTATTTGAAAGAAAGGATTAACTAATTGTAAGTTTAAACGTTAGATGGGTTTATAAGCAAAATAGTATTCTATGATGAAACAATACATCCAAATTAGTTGAATGAATTGTTCAATTACTAGAATGATAACCCTCACTTTTCAAAGCAATAGTGTTCCCATTTAAAAGTTTATTTATTGAACTAGCTTTTATAGATTTGCAGAAATACCAAGGCTATCTCACCTTCTAGAATGATATGAAGAGCTTTGATTCTACCCATCAAGCGCCATACATATATAGCCGTTGCCAAAAGTACCAATACAAGAGCTGCCGATGCCGATGTTGCAATTATAACCTTCATCCTTGTATTAGACTTTGGAACAACTATTTCAACAACAAAATGTTATCAACAAAGCATAAAATTTCTAATTGATTGGAATTTGTGTATGCAAGACTATAATCCACATGAAGTGTGGAATCATGACATCACAAGCTCAACAAATATAGAATAGAAACACATGTGTCATGGTAATTATGAAATACTATTGAAAATATCAATTGTGGCAATGAAAGATGGAAATTTATATTAATACCTTCTCCATTTTCAAATGAATTCCCACTTTATCATATACTAATCTTATTTTTTGAAATGCTTCATCAAATAGTTGGCAATGATTATATGCATTCTCAAAAATGATTATTTCAACTTAGAAGATCATAAGTTCACACCAATGCCTTTTTGTGTTTGATGTATTTGAAATTTTTATTCAAATTTTCATCCATTCAAAGTTGTATACAATTGGTTGAAAGAATGCATTTCAATCTTAATCTTTTGATTTAGGCCAAATTAGTCAACTTTAATRAACAAGATGAAGRTTGATTTCATAAATTTCTTGAGATGCACCATTCAAATGACATAGTTGTTTCAAATCTCAAGTCTCAGGGGTTCACCTAGAGTGTCCTTGAAAAACCATGTGCAAATAAAAGTTTGGACCGGCTATTTAATTTTTGAGTTTTACATAAAACTAAATGAAAAAAAAATATGAGCAAATTTTCCTACTTTGAAAGTTTATCTTCTGAATTATTGATATTTTTATTTGTTTATAATAATTAGTTACAAATTTTTGAAGTAAAAAGATACATTGTAGAACTGAAAAATACTTTCACACCCTTATATTATATAAGAAAAAATTGTCTAAAAAATTTCTAAAGATAATTCTCTGTTGAAAGCTCATTGCTTAGTTGAATATTGATGCAATAGTCATCTGAATGTGTGCTCTCTAAATATTTGAGTTGAAAAACATGCCATTTCAATTCATTTTCAACCTCTTTTAGAAATCATTTCATATTTTATTTGAGTTGGAATTTTTGCAATAGAAACTTATAGTCATTCTTAAACAATGCTCAAATTTTAAGTTTAAATTATAGTTGATTGAAAACCACTTGTTTGCACATGGTTTGTTGTAGTAGAACTAAGTACCCCCCAGTCTCAAGTCTCAATTGGTGCAGNGTTAATTTTTGATGAGGCTTAGGTTAATAACCACATCACATATTAATTAGTAAGAATTCTTGATCTAGCCATTATATGTTTGGAGGGCCATTTGAATTGTTTTCCTTGAATTGTGTGTAATTAACAACATTCTCACAGTAAGCTTTGATCCCATGATGGTATGCTAGATTTGTCTAAGTGCTTGAACAACTTGCCACTTTACATGTTGATTTCCTCACATAGGACTTTGTATCCCACAAGGAGCTAAGAATGCTTTTAAGGTTACATGATCACAAAGCTTTAAAACTAAACAACTGCTTGAATCTTCTCCCTTCAATTAGGGCTCATATTTTTAGCCTTCGTTTGTTGTTTCCACAAGCATTACAGTTTTCTAGAAGAGAAGCTTGAATAGAGCATTTTTGTCAAATATGGCTTCCACTCACTCAATAAACTTGAAATTGTAAGGTTTAGCTTGTGTTTTTATTCTTCTAGACATATGGTTTGGACTTCTTGAAATCTTTCCAAATAATTGTTTTCTTGAAAGACAAAAGGAATTGGTATTTAATCCAAGTTGTTTCATATTTTTTGAGCTTTGTGAATTAGATATGAATTTCTAGATGTCGAAGTGCTAAGAAGCCCCTTGATTGTAAATCCTAAATCCTACACCAAATCCTGTAAGTAGTGCATAAAAATTGAACTAACATAACATGAGATATATTCATTGCACTCGAGAGTTACAATTAATGTATTGCCCTTCTTTAATAAACCACATTATAAAAATCACATAATGAAAGATGGAAAAATAAACAGTAGTCAATAGTAATTAATACCTCCCCATTATATACGAGATTATATACCTAGTGTTTGCACCTATATCCTTATTTTTTCCAAGGACTATACCACCCAAGTCTCAAATTTGAAGTGAACTTAAATCAATGCATTATTTCTCAAAAAAAATTGTCTTCATATTTTTTATATTAATAAAAAAAATTCAAAATTCACATTAGCAATATGAAAATTGCTTGTCAAAAAAATGTTATTGCTTTCCAACAAATCTATATATCTTTTTCTATCACATTTGTGCCAACATTTAATAAATAAATAAGGTCTTAATTAATGAAGGATTTTGTATTTTAATGAGTATTACTATTTGTTTTGTCCAAAAGTATAATTTTTTAATTCAATTTGCATGACATATATAAAGTAAATGAAATAGATATCTTACCAGGTCGTGGTTCTTCTACTTGATTCAAGCGACATATACTTGATAAAATAGTATTTTCAATTTTGTCGCATATAGGATTGCCTCCAAGACTATCAATTCCATATACAAATTTAATCAAGACACTATTTAGACCTTCCAATGACCTATACAACTAGGTATTAAACATTTCAACATCAATTTACTCAAAAGACAATTAAATATTAAATTTTTTTAAACAATCACAAAAAAAAATCAAAAAATACTTACAAAAGTAAATTTGAGATTTGAAGGTTGTAGGATGACAATCGCCCACTCTTTGGATATGTCACCCCATGAAGGCTATTGTTTGTTATAAACACATGTGATAAGTTGAAATCATCAAATTGAAGAATTGGAAGTTCTAAAGTTTGATATTCATTTTGACTAGCATCCCTGAAAAATCAATGTGGATAGTGAGTATTTTACAAATACAATCCCAAGGAATCATTGATCAAGAAGGAGAAATAGTAGAATTCCTTAGGATTTTGAAAAAAAAAGATTATATTTCCCTCTATTGGAAATAAATAAATAATGAATTATCCTGGATGTTTATTTAAGCTTTCATAGACCAAGAATCTAAGGACCAGTAGAGAATGCCCCTTCAAAATGGTTATTGTTAAAATTCCTAAACACCCACAACCATAGTTTCATAGTGAGAAGTATTGATAAGCTTGAAATGTGTAGCTTCAACTACATTCAAAGTAAATTTTATATGGATCCTATCATAGAACAAGTGAGTAACAACAACAAAATAAATAAAAATGTGTTCAAATAGTAGAATGTTGTAGTAAAGAAGGATCTTACAAATAAGGAGCATTATTGCCATCAAAATCTTGGAGATCTATTGGTCCTTCTAGTTGATTAAATTCCACATCTCTACGCAAGGCAAGTGAAATGCAAATAAATTTGCACTAGTAAATTCCAACCAATTAAAGAATGAAAATCACTAGAATTATTCTTATTAAAACCTCAATTTAGAATTATCAATAGAATGAACCTTGTCAAATTCAATTATAATAATATTATATCAACAATAGAAACTTGAACTTTGATCAACATAGAATTCTAATGTAGTTTCATCAAAACATATGAGCATGATTTGCGAAATCCACAATTGTTTTACAAATGATACTTTGGTCCCATACAATTCTCCTTCCGTTCCATAATGATCATCCTATTAGACAAAATGTTATGAATTAAGGTTAGAAATAACAATATTTTAAAAAACAATGAGTTGTACATAGAGTTGGCTGCACTCTTATTGTCTTGCAAATTTGTATTTTAGATGCATTCTTGAAGTGTGATCATGGGGCACTTTAAAATTGGATTTTGGGGACATTTTTAAGAAGTACCACTAGCCAATTGTTTTTTCAACTCTCACACTGTCTAAGTAGTGTCTTTCATTTTTGCAATGTCCCTATGCATGTTTGAGCTACAACATGGCCCATGACAATACTCTCACTCGCCATCTGTGTGGCTCTCATTGTCAAGGGAATTTTAATGTAGCCACCACTCTGCACATGGGAAGACTGCATAACATATTAGCCATGTCACTATAGGAAAATCATTTGGGAAAAGAAAATTAAGGTCAATTGGAAGATCATTTTGGAATGTAGGAAGTGATTTTTAGTTCGACTTTTATGAGATTATTTTTAAATCATTTATTATGATATTGTCTAGAGTTTTGAAATCTATGCATTATATTAATAAATATTTGTGAATTAAATGTGAAACAATAAATTTAAATATATTGAATGAATGTAGAAAACAAAAATGGAAGATTATTTGAAATGATGCACGTTGAATCTAAGACTCTTGGAAGACAATTATGGCAAATTTCATTAAAATGGTGAAATTCCACGTGCCATTTTTAGACCGTGCAGTATGAAYTGTGAAGTTACATCTAGGACAGGTATAGATTTTGAGATATATCTATGAAATGTCTAGATGTCAAAAATCTATGGCACTCTTAGATTTCAAACCACACGGTTTGAAATATCTTGTTCAGGTATAGATTTCAAAACTCTAGGTCAGTTATTGATTCTAAAAATCTACGACACGTTTAGATTTCAGACCGCCTAAACGTAACGGAATATTGCCATTTTAATGAAATTCGACATACTTGCATGCATCTGACATTGCCCTAAAATTGACGTGGCCCTCCCTTTTGGACCCTCTGTTGCAATTTTAGCCCTGCTAACCTTAACTGATGCATGATGCAGTGTGCTATCACAACGTACATGATTGACTTGTTGTCATTTGATTGGGACTTGATATACTCACAGATAAGAGAGAGATGAACAGAAGAGAGTCCCGTTGGAGCTCACTCGGAGACTCCCACTGAAATTGTTGCTGCTCAAGTCTCTGTTATCAAGACATATATGCATCAAGTTCAAACCTCAGCACCGCAACTCAAACACGAGAATACATGAAAGCAGGAATTCTGTCAGTCTGTTGTATAATTCATTGATGTTAGTATCAATTTGCATTCATCTCACATCATTAGCAGTTTGCAGTCAGCGTTGTAAACGTCCGAGGGCAATGTTCCACTTAAAGAGTTGTTGCTCAAGTACCTGCAACATCACACCTTGTTATCATTAAATCGGCGAGAATCTGGGTGCCAGCCAAAATTTGTGGCATTCATCTGCACAAAGTTCTAGATTGAGCTTCAGGCCAGGCGCTCGATCTCAAAAGTACAACTTAGAGGTGAAATTCCGCCAATTTAACGGAATTGACTTTCTATGTTAATGTTGGCTTACGAAATAACTTAAAGAAGCAAATACTATGCTAGGCTCTGTGGATTGGGTACACCTAGATCTAAGGCCAAACCAATTAAATAGTTTCTTCTTCATAGTTGACACAGCTCGGCTTCACTTACAAGGACAAAAGGTAGGGCAGTTGGAATATCTCAACCGGCACTGGACCCGTTAGCTTTGGATTATCAATAATCCATCTGCAAAACAACAGGAGTGTAGGTGAATATCATGTTAACTGCAATTGTGACCGTGTGAAGGATAATCAAATCCAAGCTCTGTTCGGGGTTAAGGATTAGGGAATACTTACATGGTTTGCAGGTTGGTCAAGTTGCTAATCTCCGAAGGCAGTTGACCAGTTATCCCGCCGAAGTTACACTGGTTATAATAGACATCACTTCCGCAGCTAGAATTGCTCCCAAGTATCCTGGAAGGCAAGTGGACCGATTAGAAACACTAGCATGCGAACGTCAATTTCGTTCAATTGGCGATATTCCCCAAACCAAAAATTGTGACGTAGATCTTTAAAAAGTCTAATTTCAGACCGCAAACTAAGACAGGTATAGATTTTGGTTTCAGGCCACGAGCCCTGAACCGCGCCAAAATAATGATGGAATATCACCGAAATTGACGAAATTGACGTTAATGCGCGGGATTCAAGCGCAATGATTTAGTACCACCAAACACAATTCTAGGCAGAGGGCAACTGGGTCCTTCTACCGCAACGTTAACGGTGCGATCCGAAAGGTCATAGCATGACACATCCATTGCATTATTTATAAGAAAGAAACTGGAAGAAAGCTAGAAGATGAAACTCACACCAAACCTGTGACGGATATTTGATAATGTCTCGGGGTTTCAGTGAGGCTTCGGAGTACTGAAGTACAATATACTCCGCTCCATGAACCTCGAAATTCATTCCCAGTAGAATCTTCCAAGGCGCCGGTACGGTTATTGCACGGATGTTGGTCGACAGTCCAGTTGAGAACGGTGGACAACTGAGGGTTCTGCTTCGACCACTTTTGGAAAACGGCGTTCAAAGCATCCTCTGCCACAGTGATCGAAAGTCCAACAAAACACACTTCAGCTTTCCATCAAGTGATCATTAAAACGTAACTAGCTTCGATTAGAGAAGCAATTCAAAGCATTAATCAGGTGCTGGAGCGTTTCAAAATGGGGTAACTGGATCCATAAAGCAAGCCTGAATCTAATTAATGAGTGCATCATCCTATAAACTCTTATGTACATAATTTAAACCAATTGCTAGTAACCTCGCTTGTTCGTGGAACCGAGAAAATCTCAGTCGGATGCATGGATGGTACTATTTCTACACTCGCGGAAACAGCCTTCATTCAGTGAGGATGCATGCATGACTTTGGGCTCATGATCAGCGGTGGACTCAGAAGAGGGAAACGTCAAACTCATTAAATTGGCTGTATTCCAATACTGTGGCACTTCTAAGAGCACCTTCAAGGACGCGCTTACGTTCTGAAACAGAAATCGTATCGGTCTTAGATTTTAGATTTTCATGCACATAATTGTATGTCACAAGTTTTGGCGCCAGATCGAATTATTTTCTAACACAGAAGGCTTGGAAGAATCACTTCCTATAATGAATTAACACTGAAAAGCTGAAAGTTCCAATTATGGTCACTAATCACCCCATTCCAGTACCTAAGACATTGATTGTGGCCAAAATCTCATTCTTTGGAAGAAAACTGTAATGGGCTCATTCCTAGGGGTCTATAATGGGTAGAAAGTCCATAATGGGCTGTTTTACCTTATATTATGACTTGATCTTGGTGTAACAGTCCCCCGAGCTAGATTATAAAACAGTTCTAGCTCCTGTGACAGTTCCATTCTCTGGCCTGTTGAGGAAGTATTATTGAAGAGGCCCTGCGGAAATGGATTCCACGATGCTATGATGATAACCTCTAACGATGGAAGTGGCTACTGTCCTCTGAAACCCACTCATGCGATCCACAGCAAATGTAAGATGAAAGCCTACTCTGAAAACATGAGGAAGCTCTAACTTCTTATGTTGGAAAACGCAGTTTAACCCTTAAACGACGCCGCGGACGTTTATTGTCCTTTCGATGACAAAAACTCATCTGGTGAGTGCACACTCACTAATTTTCATCCATTCTTTTTCTAAAAGTGACCACACATATGTCAATCATCATGGAAAGTCAAATTTAGTGTTTTTAATTGCTTCTATATTTTTAGGTAGCCCTAATTCTATGAAGATAGTAAAGATTTTCACATGAAAGTGTTTTGTGCCGCGCTATCCTTCTCGCAATTTTTGAATGGGTAGCATCAAGTATTGGTTTAAACAATTTATCCAAAGCTAAACATGCGTGTGAAGAGTGTTTTTCCCCTCGGTCAAGCACTACATATTGCACCCCGCCGTCGCCCGCGGTGATAGGTCCGTCCTTTAAGGGTTAAGCATTCACATTCCACAATGCCAGAAGAAGTGGTTGATGGAAGAGGAGAAGAGGCCCAAGAACGAAAGGCGGGCTSTACCTCCTCAACCTAATGCCGAGAAAGCCATTGGGAGTGGCGGTGCTCGAGCATTCGAGAGCTTCAATACTGAGTAAGCTCAAACTCGCCGTTTATTCCAACTTTGTCTAGAGTAGACATCCCATTCACCCAAAATKGACCCTTTCACATGCACGGATTGTTCAATTTTGAACCTTTGCCGCTGTAGTTATCAATGCTCGGTGCAAAAATGAAATTTGCATGGTCTTGGGCATGGGCATCCTTCATGTATGTATCTTGCAGTTCCCTTCTCTTCGGCAGTAATTTTTAGCCCCCGGAGTGCCAAAGAAGGCCTCAGTTTCACTTCGGTTTTGGTCTATTGAATTTCAAGCAGGCTGTGCGGAAAATTACATATATTATAGATATTTATTAACCTATTAAGGACGGCAGATTCATGATTCTAAATTGCTCATTTTGATCGGTAATAATGTGAAAAGTATTAATCACATGTAAAAAGTCTTGATATCAGTAGACTGATTGAAGGAAGTAGTATATGTTGGCTCAAAGAATTAACTATTTGAACAGAGAGAAATCCCCATGTTATTATTTAAACTGCTAAAATGCATCATGCCGGCAGAATGTGGTCTCATTTTGTCCTTGAAGGGTTAAGTAGAGATTACAGGGCATAAGGGTACAGAAATCAAGGAGGACGAAATTGAAAATGCAAGGTGAAAGTGGTCAAGTATAGAACCTAATAATAGAACCTAACAATAAACCCTCTCCGCTTGTCATGTGATTGGCATGTTAGATTGATTCCCGAGCTTTTTTAATGTTGTCCGTTGCTTGCCTTTCAATTTCCTCTACTAGTTCCTACATCAAATGCTACATCAAACTCAAGTTGACTTAATGGATTTTTCTCTCTTGTATTGCAGAGCTTATGCATCATTTGAGCAGACTTTGGAGCAATGTCCGAATTGTCAGAGATGTTTCTTGCCCAAACCCTTCAAGACTCATCAGAGCAAGACTCATCTTACTTTCCATAACATATCCTGTATTTACAAATAAATAGAACTTCATCTAATTGCAACTTGGCCTACAAAATTTTGACCAATGATTGTGGAGGCCATTATTAATTAACACATCATAGACAATGCACACCCAATTTATAGAACTACAGAAATTGTTGTAACGTGAAGGGGAAGGTTTGAGGTCACAACCTATGGCACAATGCAACCCTAACCACTTCTTTTTCATTTTTTCTAGAGGCCATAGCCTTTTGTCATCTACTCTTTAAATTAAGTTGTTTTGTTTTGTTTTGTTTGTTTGTTACGTTGAGATCTCCCGGACCGTGCTTGTGCCGGTGGCATGCTTGGTACCGTTGGAAAGCTCTTGGCGAGGAGGGGTGCACTTGCTTGGATTCATGACGTTCCGACCTACAGGGTGAAAGTTATTGATTTTTGAGTTATTTTTGGTTTAAAAAAATTAGAAAATTACTTTTACTTTTATTATACGTGTGCCAACGGCAGAGTGTACACTAGTATGTCTTTAAGTTTGGTCAATGCAAATGAAGATCATGAAATTGAAAATTTCCAACTTCAAGAAATCTTTAGTAATCTTTGAAATTAGTCAAGGTTCAAGGGCATAGTCTAATTTGCTTGAATTAGAGTTCTAAGCTTTTTCATCGAGTATTGATTTGTTTTGTATTTTCTATAGTGGAAATCACATGCATAACCCCACATAATACAATGAAAAAAATGTTTGTTTTCTTTTTGAAAGAGAACAAAGGTTGGAAGGCAAAAAAATATATTATTRTGAGATTTGCATCTACTTATGCTATATGAGAAACAACGCAAACATTTTAATTGGCCTCTAGTTAATTTTTGATGAGGCTTAGGTTAATAACCACATCACATATTAATTAGTAAGAATTCTTGATCTAGCCATTATATGTTTGGAGGGCCATTTGAGTTATTTGCCTTGATTTGTGTGTAATTAACCACATTCTCACAGTAGGCTTTGATCCCATGATGGTATGCTAGATTTGTCTAAGTGCTTGAACAACTTGCCACTTTACATGTTGATTTCCTCACACAGGACTTTGTATCCCACAAGGAGCTAAGAATGCTTTTAAGGTTACAAGATCATAAAGCTTTGAAACTAAACAACTGCTTGAATCTTCTCCCTTCAGTTAGGGCTCATACTTTTAGCCTTTGTTTGTTGTTTCCACAAGCATTACTGTTTTCTAGAAGAGAAGCTTAAACAGAGCAATTTTGTCAAATACGGCTTCCACTCACTCAATAAACTTGAAATTGTAAGGTTTTGCTTGTGTTTTTATTCTTCTTGACATATGGTTTGGACTTCTTGAAATCTTTCCAAATAATTGTTTTCTTGAAAGAAAAATGGAATTAGTATGTAACCCAAGTTGTTTCATATTTTTTAAGCTTTGTAAATTAGATATGAATTTCTAGATGTCGAAGTGCTATGAAGACCCTTGATTGTAAATCCTCAACCCTACACTAAATCCTCTAAGTAGTGCATAAAAATTGAACTAACATAACATGAGATATATTCATTGCACTCGAGAGTTATAATTAATGTATTGCCCTTCTTTAATAAACCACATTATAAAACTTACATAATGATAGATGGAAAAATAAACAGTAGTCAATAGTAATTAATACCTCCCCATTATATACCTAGTGTTTGCACCTATATCCTTATTTTTTCCAAGGACTATACCACCCAAGTCTCAAATTTGAAGTGAACTTAAATCAATGCATTCTTTCTCAAACAAAAACTGACTTCATATTTTTTATATTAATAAAAAAAAGTCGAAATTCACATTAGTAGAATGAAAATTGCTTGTCAAGAAAATGTTATTGCTTTCCAACAAATCTATATATTTTTTTCTATCACATTTCTGCCAACATTTAATAAATAAATAAGGTCTTAATTAATGAAGGATTTTGTATTTTTAATGAATATTACTATTTGTTTTGTACAAAATTTAATCTTTAAATTCAATTTGCATGACATATATAAAGTAAATGAAATAGATATCTTACCAGGAAGTGGTTCTTCTACTTGATTCAAGCGACATATACTTGATAAAATAGTATTTTCAATTTTGTCGCATATAGGATTGCCTCCAAGACTATCAATTCCATATACAAATTTAATCAAGACAGAATTACAGAGTTTTAATTTCTTTTCATCTATTTAAAATTATAATTTCTTTGCATAATTATAATTAAGTATAATTTTATAGTCATTGGCTTGGTTACTTGATTGCTTTTGAATTATATATTTAAGATGACAAGCTTCAAATGGGTGCTTCAAGTTAGCAATGCAATGGGCCATACTTATGAAGTCAAGCTCTCCATGTATTTATTGAAAAATAATTTAATGAATTCTTTTCAAGAATAATTACATGTCTATTTACAAAATTATAAAATCTCAAAGATTGAGCTTAATATTGCAATTATTGCCAACTTTGCACGTTTCAAGTGAAGTTTACTTGAAGGGTATAGCCAATAATGCTTTAGAAGATTAATTTAAATTTTATTACTACTTGCATAGGATGAACTTATATAAAGTAGAGAGGCTTAAAACAAATAATAAAATAATCTATACATATATCAAATTAAAATTTATAGAGTTACATTATTTTTTTGAATCATTTAGTAGCAACCATTCAATATATTAAGCATGGTAACAACTAGCACAAATGCAAAAGTTTATATTTTTTGAAAAATTCAATTTGGTACATTGATATTTGAATGTAAAACTAACAAGATAATATTTTGCAAATAAGATAATCAAGATTTTATCTATCAAAAAATCATGTTCATTGAAATAAAAGAAACTTTACACTCTTTCTTTGAAAAGGTGATTTTTCAATATAGAAAATTGGGAAGATAAAATTGAAATTTATATCAGAAGAGGATGTGCACAAAGACAAAAGTCCAATCAATGTAATGATTTGAATTCTTACAAATTATTAAGCACTACAATCACATCAAGGCTTCCAAAGTCAATTAACCCCAAAAAATTGTTCATACTCAAATTCTTGCATATTCAATATCTAATATCTTGGCTTTTATGCCTCTAAACGAAATGAAAACATTAATTAAGAAAAAAAATTCATAAAACATAGTTGCCGTGTACATAATCATCTTAGTATCAAGAAATATTTCATAATCTATATATGATCTAACATTTAGTTTTTGAAATTGGCCTATTAGTCATTTAGATGTACATAAAGAAATAAAATCAATTCCCTCACATCATGAATGTCATGAGATTTCATGSAATTAGCAAAAGTGCATTTCATAAGGTTTCATTGGCTATATGAAGTTCATCAAAAGACTGAATTGGTTGTTTTAACTTTTAACAAAGATTGATTAAAAAATTATTCAAATGTAATTAATATTGCAACATCATGTTGTAATTAATCCATAGTCATCTTTTTTCATGTTATGGTGTGAACAACAATTACAAAATAATTGATGACTTTATGATTAGAAAAACAAGAACTTACAATATTGATAAAAGAGGCGCTTGCTTAGGTCCCTCAGGAAATAGCCCGCTAATATTGTTGTTAGAAATATCCCTACATCAACAAAAACTCACAAAAABATGGTGTAAATAAGTAGGGATTATTCATAAGTACTAAATCAATTTGGAAAGATATGAACCTCGAAAGTCATTCCCAGTAGAATATTCCACGGCGCCGGTACGGTTACTGCACGGATGTTGGTCGAGAGTCCAGTTGAGAACGGTGGACAACTGAGGGTTCTGCTTCGACCACTTTTGGAAAACGGCGTTCAAAGCATCCGCTGCCACAGTGATCGAATGTCCAACAAAACACACTTCAGCTTTCCATCAAGTGATCATTAAAACGTAACTAGCTTCGATTAGAGAAGCAATTCAAGCATTAATCAGGTGCTGGAGCGTTTCAAAATGGGGCAGCTGGATCCATAAAGCAAGCCTCAATCTAATTAATGAGTGCATCATCCTATGAACTCTTATATACATAATATTAACCAGTTGCTAGTAACCTTKCTTGTTCGTGGAACCGAGAAAATCTCAGTCGGATGCATGGATGGTACTATTTCTACACTCGCAGAAACAGTCTTCATTCAGTGAGGATGCATGCATGACTTTGGGCTCATGATCAGCGGTGGACTCAGAAGAGGGAAACGTCAAACTCATTAAATTGGCTGTATTCCAATACTGTGGCACTTCTAAGAGCACCTTCAAGGACGCGCTTACGTTCTGAAACAGAAATCGTATCGGTCTTATATTCTAGATTTTCATGCACATAATTGTATGTCACAAGTTTTGGCGCCAGATTGAATTGTTCCACTCTTTTAACGAACTTAACGTTAACGTGCACGTGCAGCACATCAAGAGGCAAGGAGTACCTTCGTATTGATTGAACGTTAGAATGGGTTGTGTTTGCTGCGTCGACGGCGCGGGTGCCGCAGGTGTGACGGCGTCAGTAGTGATGATGCAGTGGACGTCTTTGATTACGAACATGGTCGCCGAAACGAGGAGAAGAGCGACCATGAGGACACCTCGATAGCCCAAGAACTGCACCCCATCCCCCCGCAACCGGCCACTTCCAGTCGACGCCATGATCGTGCCCGCCTTGCCCCACTCTCTATATGTCTGTACGTACGTTCAAATGAATATGCTACCGACAAAGATGAAACTCCCCGGGGACAGAGAAACTGAGTATTGAGGCTAAGTTAAGTTMGCTGCTCTGGAACTGATCACCACACAGGCTTTCATTAGCAAACAACGAACTAAGTTAGTGATCTGTGGGTGTTGGACGGAGTATACTTGAGACTTACAGTTCAGGACTTCACTAGGTACTGTCAGCAGTCCGGCGCGTTGGGGTGGACTTTAACTCCACGCGGGCTCACCTTGTGTTCCAAATTTCCAGAGTTGTGGACCTTGGGGCTGATCCGACTAACGCAGAAGCAACCAAAACTGACACTCTTTCTTCCCCGACTAAGTAGCTGGGGATGCACTTCACGATTTTTCCTGGAAGAGAAAGTCTATGCAAGTAGTTCCGTAAGTTTGTGGAACACACAATATTCTACACATTYTCAAAGTTGATACCTACTCATGGCACTAGACTCTCTTGAAATGGACACCCTTGAAGTACTTTACAAAATGCTTCATCACGTCAAAGAAGGCACATCCTCGCAGTCCCTACTGATGGATCTTGAGAAGGAGTACTAGATGAAAACTCGCGCTTTGATTCATTTAACTTCTTCTGTTGGAAAACGCAGTTTAAGTATTCACATTCCACAATGCCAGAAGAAGTGGTTGATGGAAGAGGAGAAGAGGCCCAAGAGCGAAAGGCGGGCTCTACCTCCTCAACCTAATGCCGAGAAAGCCATTGGGAGTGGCGGTGCCCGAGCATTCGAGAGCTTCAATACTGAGTAAGCTCAAACTCGCCGTTTATTCCAACTTGTCTAGAGCAGACATCTCATTCACCCAAAATTGATCCTTTCACATGCACTAATTGTTCAATTTCGCAAATTTGCCACCGTTGTTATCAATKCTCGGTGCAGAAATGAAATTTGCATGGTCTTGGGCATGGGCATCCTGCATGTATGTATTTTGCAATTCCCTTCTCTTCGGCAGTAATTTTTTAGCCCCCGGAGTGCCAAAGAAGGTCTCAGTTTCACTTCGGTTTTGGTCTATTGAATTTCAAGCAGGGCGTGCTGAAAATTACATATATTATAGTTTATTAACCCATTAAGGAAGGCAGATTCATGATTTGAAATTGCACATTTCGATTGGTCATAATGTGAAAAGTATTAATCACATGTAAAAAGTCTTCATATCAGTAGACTGATTGAAGGAAATAGTGTATGTTGGCTCAAAGAATTAACTGTTTGAACAGAGAGAAATCCCCATATTATCACTTAAACTGCTAAAAAACATCATGCCGGCAGAATGTGGTCTCCTTTTGTCCTTGAAGGGTAAAGTAGAGATTACAGGGCATAAGGGTACAGAAATCAAGGAGGACGAAATTGAAAATGCAAGGTGAAAGTGGTCAAGCATAGAACCTAATAATAGAACCTAATAATAGACTCTCTCCGCTTGTCATATGATTGGCATGTTAGACTTGATTACCGATCTTTGTTTTAATGTTGTCCATTGCTTGCCTTTCAATTTCCTCTACTAGTCCCTACATCAAWTGCTACATCAAACTCAAGTTGACTTAATGGATTTTTCTCTCTTGTATTGCAGAGCTTATGCATCATTTGAGCAGACTTTGGAGCAATGTCCGAATTGTCAGAGACGTTTCTTGCCCAAACCCTTCAAGACTCATCAGAAAGGTTGCACTGCAGCAAAACCTGCCAAGCCCGCTGGCACAGGCCTCATTARATACTCTCTCACCAACAGACTTGTTCCTGGTGCTATCGCTGGGTCCATGCATGGAAAAGCAAGTGGGTATTGTTCTTCTCCCATGACTTTCTCAAATTGCATTACCCACAAAATAATAATTTTGATCTTTGTAGTTTTAGGTACTTGTTGTCAATCACAYACCTACATCCATAAGGAGTAGTCTGTAGAACTACCTCATAACAAACTTTCTTGTCACGATGGTTTATGGCCCAACATTACATTTCTAATATCAATTTTATTTCATTGGTGCAATTTGGAGCACCAAAATAGTGATACTCGACCCCTCAAAGCTCTAAAACCTAGGATTGATGTAGATTTAGGTTTCAAGGTGTCCATCTTAGAAAGTACCAATATTGTGAATAATCATCCCTCCAATATATTGAAATTGTTGTTTTCTTCTTATCAATCAGTTTGACTCTCCTTGAAAGACCTTGTCTATGGCATTGTGTGCTTTTACATTTAATTTACCTATTTGAAAGAGAGTGTTTGTTTTAGTAGTCTTTTCTCTTTGCTTGCTATATATGTGACGAGTGATTTTGGTAATCCAAAATGTCCATCTATGGAGAATTCCATGATCAATGTCCAGTGATTGATGATAGATTGAGAATGGAATTATATTTTGGATAGAATTGAAAAGAAAATTTACAGTCCAATTTCCTTACTAGATTTTTTTTTATGGAAGGGACATGGATTGACTGATAAAGTAGCTGCATTTCTGTAAATTGAAGTTGTTGATTTGAAGTTCTAACGTCAATTTCATTAAATGGGAAATATTCACAAGAGTAAAAAATTGTGACATATATTTTCACAAAAGTCAAGGCCCAAACTAGGACAAGTATGAATTTTGGGTCCAAGATGCATGTTATGAATTGTACCAAAGTCTTAGAATATTGCCAACTTAACAAATTCAACATTTTCTTTACTTAAAGTTGGGTAAGAGCATCGCCGTAAAGAGCACTCCATTTGACAACGGCATCAAGAAGTGGCTAGGCACTTATTACCTTTTGAGATGTGGCAGTGCACTCAAGCTGACCCAATGCTTCACACCCAAAGTCCTTGCTAAAGTTCTTCCCCTTCTTCTCACAATTCTCATTGGCCTCCACATCTTCCATTGAAAACATAGTCAAAGTTGACAAAATTAGCATGAGTGTAAAACTACTCGCCGCAAAGGCCCTTTGTTGCCGAGCAAATGTGGGAGTAGCTAGGAGAACAACACAACTTCTATTGTAAGGAGGTGTTTGTGTAGAGCCGTTTTCCTCTGGTCAAGTGCAACAAGCTTAAAGTGGCATTGCCAAGGCCATTGGCAAGGTCCAGTGGTGATGCTCTAAGTTACTTCAAATTTCAGAGTAAACTTAGTATGCGAGTAATGCTAGTTTGGGCAGTTGATGACAATTTGTCAAAGTGTATTAGATTGATGTTTTTCTCATCTCGGCAAATTGTAGGAATTGAAATGACGGTAGGCTACTAACGTGCAGATTGTATTTATCCATTAATTCAATCATTATGATCAGCAACGTTGGACTTGTAAAGACCTCGCCTCAGGGTTTCCCTTCAGTTTCAATTTCACACGCACATTATTTCTATAATCTACCTTATTTCAGGCCAGGACCTTTTGTGTAATTGCCCATGGACATGCATAATTGTCCTCGAGCATCTAGATGGGCCAATTTGTAAACCATTGCCAACAAATTTCACATTCATTCTGCGGTCAGGTTATTTGCTTTCAAGTGCAATTACGCGGGTTTCCACACGTAATCGTGGATTATGGATTCTTCATCCAAATTGTACTATGTAGACTCTTTATCATGCATTTTTTGACAAGTGGTTTATGTCGGGTAAGGCACGTGCATTTGGACCTTTTGGAAATAAGGAGGCATGCCCATTGTGAGAGATGGAAGTAGTGAGGAATGTTGTCTTCAAAACAAAACTATATATTTTTGTAACCGCACATAACCTCAATGGTTGGATCTGATTCAATCATGTGCAAAAGAAAGATAGCTTTATACAAAAGTATCCCATGTTATGAAAAATACCATGCCTCTCTTATGTAAACTCTTGCCAAAAACCTAAACACTTTGAATATGAAGACCTAGAGTTGATTTTGAGTACATCTATAAGGGCATAGACATAAAAGGGAAGATTCTCGTAACTAAGTTGACATCATAAGCACTAACGATAAATTGGATTTCAAAACAAATGATAACTTTTAGGTCAAGTCAAATCATGTATGGAACTGCATCAATATCTTAGAGCATCTCCAACGGTGCACTTTAAAATGAGCAAACCAAAGCGCTTTTGGCATGTGGTAATCTGACCATAGATCCCGCATGTAAGCATGTTCACTGCAACCCCACCAACACATAATAAAACTCCAAACTCCGAGGCTAGAATTGTAACTACCTGAAAGGCTGCTTGAATTTTGAATTAAAATTTGCTCGCAGCAGAGCAATTTTAGGAATGCACCTTTTTGCTGGTCACTCCTTTAAAAATAGCAACAAACCYTCCCCTTTCTACCAATACCGTGGCCTAAGTCAAATGGATCCGCCACTATAAGTTGAAGTGTTGTGACTAATTTTTCAAGGAACCTAGGCTGAAAAACAGCAAAGGTTGCAACTACACTAATGATGGTAAATAGTGTTACCTACACTAATTCATTTAAAACAGCTATAAGTTTTTACTCTTTACGAATATCTTTACCAACTATAGATACAAAGTTTTCCCAACTATAGTACTATTAGGATCCATGGACTTTGTAAAAATATTCACGAAGAGTAAAAACTTATAACATTTCTAAAATAGTTAGTATGGGTAACACTATTTACCATCATTAGTGTAGTGGGACGGCTCAAAACTTCTGGGCATGCCAAATGATTTGAAGGGGCAATATGGTGTGCCCTAGTGGAGATGCTCTCATTGCAATAGAAAGCTTGTGTCCATTTATTTTGATATCTGCCTTTGAAAATATTGGCAATATTTGACCGAATGGCTCCTACAACTAAAGTGGTGGCAAATTCTTGAGGAACCTTCTTTTATTGAAACAAGTGAAACGGAATTTCATTGCCAAAGGACAAACTTGAAAAACTTCCCAAATATTGCTTAACCCCTAAGAACCCAAGCGCCCCAAATTTGGCCTCTTCCCAAGAGACGTTTGACCATTATAATCGCATAAGCCGTACGGTGAAAACTTCCACAATTTTTCCCAAAGTTGCCTTCCCTAACCCTCTTGCAATCTCTACAGCCACGTCTTGTGGATCTTATTTTTAATCGACAAGGCAAATTTGAGTGGCAGTTTGTGGCTTGCTTTTGGAATTTGCATTGGCTCGCCGATCCCTTTAAGGTAGACTGCTCTTACAACAACCATTTTCAGGGAAGCTAAACTCCTTGAAACAATTTTCAGTGAATTTTCATAGGAAGAGAAAAAGAATTGGCATCTAACCCAAGCCGTTTCATATTATTTGAACCTTCAAAGAACTAGTTAGAAATTTTTGAAGTTGTAATGCTATGGCGATCACCTCTTGAAATGTACACTGCTGATACATTCAAGAAAACAAAATGTACCTCTGTATCATGATCGCTTTTAGAGCAGAGTACCTTACTACTGGCTGGCTTTCCAATTAATGTCCTATTCAAACTTCCTCACAATCCCACCTGTAGCATTGTAGAGCCTGTTGATGCTCCCCTGGTCCCCTTAAGTCCAGAACCAATAAATTCCCTGTCCCAAAGGTCCAAAACTCCAAATGCACCTTTGTGTAAGTTTATTACCCCACCTTAACACTTTCCTAGCATCTTCCTTCAGGGCTCCCAGAAGCTTCCCAAGTCGTCGTCTTCTCCTGAAAAACTCGTCTGGCTCCTTTCTGAGGGAAACAACAGTAGACGACCACATTGGAAAAAGGAGCTCTCCGCTGTCTCCAGCGGTCCAGCCCCGGCACTTGCTTGTTCCTCGCATCCTAGAATTTCTAGCGTCCGCTCTTGCATTTGCACAGCCGGCATTGTCTGTCATACTCTGTTTTCCCGAGATCCGATGTTATTCTGACCTTTTCCACCGACGGAAAGAGTCCCGAGGGCGTACAGACACGGCTACATTGGTCAACAGCTGAGGAAGTGCTTTCAGGCACACCTTCGCTCCGCTTCATGTGTGGTGTCGGATTGGGAAATGAGATAAGGATGAGGCGTTGCGTAACTGAACGGGGGAGGTCATAGCATAGCGCTTCTTCGGGTGCGGCCGCATTAGCTGGTGGGTGACGTTCTTGGTGACCTTTCTGTAAAGTTTTACTAAATTTGGTGGAGGCTGTGATGTGGTGCCTGGTGGAGAGTGGGGGTCGGGAATTACCGTGTTCGGTATGTGTGAGGGGGATACGTGTGAGCTTCGATGTAACATGAGTTGGTGATGTCTGGGGACGCAAGCTTGGTCTACTTTGGTTCCTGCTGACTCGAGCAAGTTGCCGTGGTTGAATGTGCCTTGCTGTTCTTGTGCTGGTTGTGTATTTAATTTAGGAGAGTCCAGCGAGGTTTTACGGATGTTGACACGATTTGTTAGAGAGTCTTGTTCTTGGAGTGTTAATGTAGTTACGTTTGGCCTGCGGAGTGCTCAAACAAGCTTTGCGTTTCTTGAAGCTCTCATCAAGTCTTGAGCCTTTATCAGCTATAGTTGGTGAACAGGTTTTCTGAAGAAATATTGATCGTGTGAAGGATTTGGTGAAGGTGCAGTGAAGCTTTGACAAGTCAGGGTGAAGACGTTCTTTTTGTGATGTTCTGTTGGCGAATCGGTTGCACGAGAAGCGTTTCACGTAATTTTCAAGGTCAGCAGTAGTAGAGATATTTAGATTTGGAGGCGGAACGAGGCTACTGATATATCCGAAGTTTGGCTTGAGCGTGTGGATTTCCAGACATTGGCGGTTGGCGCTTGAGGTTGGTTTAGCAGATAGAAGAGGACACGACAAATTGAGAGCAAAAGAAATTGTGTTACTGAATTAGAAGATGGCGAGTGGCTCCCCTACGAAGTCGGGCGGGAAGAAGATGACTGTGGCGAGTGCGCGTGTCGCAGAGAGACTGGCGCACTTAAGAGCCGACATTCGGCTGGGACTGTACCGACTGTCGCATCCTTCTCTTGCTAAGGAGGAACGCGAAGCGGCGCAGGAATCAAACATTGTCCAGAAGTCGGTTGCCACAGGTAGGCTCTCTCTTATTCATCTGGTTGCTCATGGGAGCTGATTAACAATTCTTGTATTATTTATCCTTCAGCACGTCTGGAAATAATCCGCGCAGTTGGCAAGCTAATTTTGCTGTTTTTATCGAATTAGTTAGTATCGTATARTTCAGATTTCTTTTTCTGGATTAGTAGCTTGGAGACTTAAATAAACCGATTTCTCCAGGGAAATTAAGACCTCTTTAATGTGAATACAATACTGAAGTACTTTTAGGGAACTTGATACTTTTTTACTAACATTTTTCAGTCGGTCTTCAGAGGCAGTCAAAGATAATATGAATGAGTAGAATTATACTGTTATTGCCTTGTAGTGTAGCCGTTGACGAACATTTTGTCATCTCTAGAGAAATGTGGCATCTAAAGCTGTGAAAGACCTTGACCATGAACAATGTTAACTAGAGATAATTTACACCCAAAAGTTGTCTAAACCTATAATGTTACTTCTCTTAAATAAATTGACTCCCGAGTATTAGCCTCATGCTGTTKGTCCTTATCTTGGAGCCTCGTTTCTGATATTGCAGAAAGAAGGCGGCAACAGGAGGCAAAGGCACGCGCCATTGCAAATGAAAAAAAACTAGCTAAGCGGAGGTCACATGCTATAAGGGCAGGATTTTCAGCACCTTTGTAGACTTTAGTAGCTCTAGTAATTGTACAGCGGAACAGGATTGGGATTCCTTYAGGGCCAGCACCTCTGTTTGATTTGGGAACACACATTTCTAGGTAGTGTTCGGAATGTTTTGAGGGTTCTACAGTGCCAGGGACATGATACGTGCTGTTTCTTATCGTCGTTTATTACACTACGCTACCCATCCTGACACCGGACTTGAAAGCACCCTTGAAGGCTCAGTGAATTTTATATGCTCTGGAGAGCCAGAGCCAATACTCTATGACGGAGCCTTCGGTTCAGGATGGCCGTAGGAACTACTGTAATGTAGAGCTTTGAAATGCATTGCAATTCGTGGCCGTGAGATTAGGACATGTTCGTAGCTAGTGCCATTGGTTGAGGTTATCCAGCTCCATAGACGAACACGAATGCTGTAGTGCTATCACGATTAAATTCCATTGGTGTGATGGACGGACTGTTTGAACGGACGATGTTTCACACCTTACTTCAGCTGTCGCCTCTTCATCTTTAGAGCCAAGTACAGTGCAGTTGTATCTTCGATCTGTAGCTGATGAATGTCCTCATATGATTCACATTTGGCTACACAATTGATTCTGTAATTATGTTCCAATTTCAAGTTAGAATTGAGCTTATATTGTTTAAGCTCCTACTTTGGTCGTGGAGTACATTCATGCCTAGGGGGATTATGTTTACCTTATTCCTGAGAAGGATAAATGACACCCCCCTCAATAAAGGCTTGAGATTGGAGGAGCTGAGAGTGGGATCATTTGGTCCATAACATTTTTGAATGGGAAGGGAGGGGTTTTCTACAGTATCACGGTAACAGTGGACTTCAATTCATGGGCAAGCTTTGTATTCCAGATTTTTTATAGTGAAAGCAAAGAGTCCTTAACCTTGGAATGATGCCGTGGAACAAGTAGCAACAATGTTTGGTGTTGGAGAAATGCATTTACATTGTATCAAGCAATTCAAGGTTGAAGGCTTGGTTGTCTACCAATCCCTAAAACAAGTTTATTAATCTAATATACTTCTATATATCAAAGGTGAAGATTGAATTTATTTGTGCACATAAATACAAGTACAAATAGTAGTGAAAAAGAAAGTGAATTTTCAATGCACTAGAAGAAAAATATAAATAATCAAAATAAGAATCTCTTGAGTACCTCAAAGCAAGTTTTGCATTCATGTGCATGACATATACAATTTGGAAAACCAAAATATACACTTTTTTAAGATTGATACAGTGTAGGGAATGGGTGCCTCCTCTCCTTACTTTAGGTGTAGAACTCCAAACTTGAGGTGGCCTTTGGGATGATAATCAATGCRTACTAGTGGATGTAAAACATTAAGTTTTCATCCATTTATTTTTGGGTGTTCCACATTTTCCTTATTGTGATTACTAAAGTATAACATCATGACATCATGGATGACTTTATGTCTTGCATATTTTAGTATAATCCATCCAGTGAATGCTGATTCATTTAGGGATCAAATGAGACTGCTATATATCTGACCTTCTAGAGTATTTGGCAACTCCTAGCTCCTTGCACTAAACCTAAATTTGACCAATGAAAACAATCTTTTCAAAATTTGACCTTGACATTTCCATTGAATTGAATAAAGTGTAGTTTTTACTACAATTTGAAAGCTTTTAAAATTCTTGAAATTGAAAGTTTTATTGCAATTTGAAACTAATGCGAGAACTAGTACCTATTACACCATCCCTAAACACCACCCGTAGGAATAAACTAGTGCACATCTAAAGTTCCTTGCAACTATTGCAAAAGTTGATATTTTGATTTAGCCTTTACATGGATACAAGTATGGGGGCTGTGTCATATATTGTGGTGTTTATGGGTGCATAGACAAGCAATACTTTGATGGAAAGTAGCTCTTTGACATCATTGTCCTAGTATACAATGTGCTTTATTTGAGGATCAACCAGAGATTATGAAAATTTGTTTATAGTTCAATGTCATAGTGCTAATTGTATGTAGTAAGAGCTTTGCCACTTGTCAAATTAGGTGGTTCTCAAACAAAAAGTTGACGTATTGGAAGGCATTCAAAAGATTCAATTCAAGATGAAGATTGCCCCTTARTGTTGTAGGGGCAAAAAATTGAAAGTCCGGGTGGCAAAATTCATCAATCAAGATTTTGGGCCCATCTCGTATTTACTRTTGTAGGTTGCCAATCTGGTAAAATGGCAGTGACACACGATAGGTTGAGTCACAAGAATATATATAGCTCACAAGGCTCTAGTTTGGATGGTGGCAAGGAGTTCCTAGCTTGAATGAACTAGACCAATGGCTTGGATACATTTGTAACCTATGAGCCTCAAGATTGTTGCTCACCACCACATACCATTGATTGTAAGGGTGATTGCAAGAATTGGTGGTTGATTTTATAGCATTTAGGTAGTTTTCACGCTTAGGGGGGGAACCATTACAACATTAAAAAAATAACATCCAAAAAATATTAAAATGATATGGCCAATGTATAAACCTTTCAGAAGGTACTCTAAGAAGAAAAAACATAGAAAAAATCTCTATGTATGAGATCTAGAAAATTCTAGGATCTCAAAAAGATAGGTATATTTGAAATTCTAATTTTAAAAAAATAGGAAAAAGATTTAACAAAGACACTAAAATTTTTCCATAAGGCAAGATTTTATCGTAAAAAGATTTCACCAAGAAAATGATCTTGAAATCATCTTCAATATTTAGAAGTATGTGTGCAAGGAGTACTATTTGTACAGATGTGGAGGACATAAAATAATGTATTTTTAGTTGCTTGTTGGTAGAAACGTATTCAACTAATGTGGGAATAGATTACAAAATTTTCAGCTCTTTATCATTAATTTTGGGAATTCACCTAGTACTAAAAACCCTAAATTCATTTTTAATATTTTTTCAATTTAAAATAAGATTTTGAACCCTAATTTTAAGATAATTTAAAAGCAAAATAATTTCTTAACCCTTCAAGGACTAAGAGGACACAATGTGTCCTCTTCAAAGTTTTCAATGGCAATTTCTTGGRAGGGTGAAACAAATCTCAATATTTTGTAAACTAAGATCTTGTAGATAAAGARGTTTTCATACTTYTTGYATATTCCRATTTTCTAATTTTGAGTGTAAAADRTARTTAARAATTYATTTAGGTTATGTAGTCAAGAATGTAGTCTAGTACGAAAAGGAAGCAAAAATAATGTTTTTTCATGAAAAGAGTAGTAGAAATGGAAAAAAAAAACATATTTGTAGATGTTTTATTCATTAATGCATATAAACAAACCTTTTTTGAAAAAATAAGTTCAAATTCTAATTTTTAACAATTTTTAAAATAAAAGACTCAATCTAGTGTAATTAACAAAAAAAAATGATTAGAATGATTTCAAAATTTTATAAGATGTTCCAAATAATATGATAGTAATATTAATTTTGAATTTCAAAAATTTATGAATATGTATATTTTTATGAAATTTGTAGAATTCAATATGCTTGGTTTTGACTTTCTACTCTTCATGTTTGAAAATGTGTACAAATTTGAGAGAGTTTTTTATTTTTCAAGTTTTCAAATAAAARAATACAAAATTTTCTTTGGATTTCATATAAACTTGTTTTAGCAGTAAAAATTCTTCATTCATCTTTTTATAAATTATATTCTCCAAAAACTACCTTTTTTGCTTGTGAAGGTGATCATCCTAAATTGTTATAATCTAAATATCTAACGGTCAAAATTTTCTACAATTAATTCTATGCATACTATATAAAGTAGTGTTTACTTATGTATGGTTAAAACTAAAAAACTTAAGCACATCTATGTGCAAAAAAATATCAAAGTGGTACAATTCATTGAAATCCTCCATTGTCAAAATCATGTTAGTCCTTTAGGGGTTAATCTTAAAAAAATAAAAGAATTGATACTGACTATCAAAAATTTCATTTTCGATAAAAAATCAATATTGATTGCCTAGCTTAATGCTTCAAAAGATATAACAAAAGATAAGTTTGTCATGCTATATGTGACTTCCAAATCAACCACCAATTCTTGCAATCACTCAATGTGAGTGAAAGTTGGTCACGCTAAAGCTTAGAGTGGCTGATCAACATGTTGCAAACATGATAAGGGTTGAAACCAAAAGCACTCAATTGTATCCCTCTTTTAAATGTGACCATAGGACGCAAAAACCCAAGAAAAAAATAGTAATGACACCTTGCATAGTCTTGATATAAACCCAAGAGAATCATAGCCAAGCTATATTTTTTTATCATTAGAGACAACACTGTGAATTGCAATATCAATTAAATAGAAAAAACCTATGTTTGTGAATTATGTAACTAGGTTTACCTAAAAAAAAGGCAAGAAATAATTTCCTTTGAACCGGCATAATATTATCTATTTTGGCTATACTTTAGGATTCTAAAATGGATTTTTCATCCATGAAGAATGGAATGGACCTTGGCCAAAGTGAAAATCCAATTTGAATGACTACCAATACTTTGAGAATTTAAAATACATTACAAAATCTCAACCAATGTTGGGAAGGACCTTATAGCTAAATCAAGAATGCATTATTCATTAGTACTTTCAATTTGAATTTGGTTTTTAGCCAACATCAATTTAAGTTTGGAAGAAATTGTTGACTGAAGAGTTGATATTGTAAGAAACTAATCTTGTAGATTTTGTGATTAGAGATGCAACTCGTAGGCATTGAAGAAAAAGGGTCCATTTCCATGGAAGGAGGAAATCAACCAAGGGAGCTCCAAAAATTTCTTGAATATTGTTCTAAATCCTTAATTAGGCATGGCTGCCTAACATCCAAACCGTCCATAATTGAGACGATGTCTAGTAATGCAAAAAGAGAGCCTCATTATGAGAATTAACATCCGCCTTGCTTCTCCCACAACTTAGTACAATATTTTTCATAATGAGGCTCTGCTCTTATACTACCTAGTCAGTAAATCCATGCCAAGAAAATGTCCCAATTATTTTGTTTCCCATAATCCCCTCTTAGCATGTAAAATCTGTGTAATCAATTATTACAAATATTTCATTCATCACTCACATATTTCATACAATTCCTAGATAGGCGTTTACATCCAACAATCTCCTTGTTGTTGGAAATTTTGAAATAAATAGGCATTCCTTGTTTGGCTTTGTCCTCTTTGTCAACCTCTTCATTTTCAAAGTTCCCTCCACCTCAATGATTGCCCTATATGTAAACTATTCCCAAGAAATTGCCTGTTCATTTCTTGGGAAAGTTATGCGGCCCAATCAACTGTAATGCCTGATTATGTGGATTTGCCTATGTAATCAAGCATTACGGATTCTTCATTCAACTTTGTTTTTTCATCCCAAGTGTTTGTCCAACTTTGATTTTCCTGTTCGTGATTTAAGTTGGGCAATGTCCCCTTGGCCCTTTACATCGCTAAATGCCCTCTTCCTTGGGCATTGCCCTATACGTAAATCACTCCCAGGAAATCGCCCGTTCATTTTCTTGGAGTGTTCTGCTGCGCAATGAGCCATAATGCTCGATTCCGCAGACAAACCTGCGTAATCGAGCATTAAGGATTCTTCATCCAATTTTGTTTTTTCATCCCGCGTGTTTCATCCAACTTTGTTTTCCCTGTTCGTGATTTACGTCGGGTAATGTCCCTCGTTGTTGGGCATTTTGCGATATAAAGCGCCTTCTCGTCAAGCTCCGCCCTCCTCGTTAGCCCTTTATATCGCGAAATGCCCTCCTCCTTGGGCATTGCCCTATCGAATTATACGGATTTTGTGTGTAATAGCTAGTTTCTGCAACCCTGATTATGGAGTGGAATCTGCCCTAAAAATGTAAGAGAAATTTTCTGGCTGTGGTTCACGGACCCTGAGGCAATGTAATTCTGGGCCCTTCCTTCCATTCCAGCGATTGGAATCTGCTGACCCACGATTGAAAAGTTGAAGAGCTTCCATCATAGACTAGTGAACTCCTCAGGGTCTAGGATTTAGGGTTTTCCTTTGGCTTCAGAACCACCTTGGAACTGCGTCGTGGAGGACGGGCGTCTTGCACATCGCCACTGTGGAACTCCACGGGAGGTTGTTCTTTCGCGTCGTGGAGGACGGACATCTCGCACATCACCAGTGCGGAACTTCACGGGAGGAGGTGTTCTTTCGCRTCGTGGAGGACGGGCGTCTCGCACATCGCCACTGGGAAACCTCACGGGAGGAGGTTCTTTCGAGTCGTTGCTTCCCTTTTGACTGCACCGCAGTAAGTTCTGTTCTTCGTTTTGCGACTAAGCCAGAGGTGTTGTTTTTGAAGTGTTTTTTAGAGCTCTCCGGAGCTGTAATATCAAACCCTAATTTTTTTCTTAGAATCATCTGTTACTGATCTCAAAGATAAAAGACAAATCCGCTTGATCGGAAACTGTGGTTGGCTGGGCGCAGTTATCGTATTTACCTTTGGTATTCGAAATTAAAGATAATGTGATCTTGTTGAATCAATTACCAAGGGTTTGAGAGMTTAGTTTTGCTATTTGTTTTGTCAATGTATTGTATTCAAGGTGTGGAGTTTCTGTTTTTCCGTTTCGGTAAAGTAGATGCTGTAGCTCCTTGAATTGCAGGGGAATTTTACATTTGTTCAAGTATTGTTTCACTATCCTCTGAGAAGAGACATCCCCTCCCCCTCCTCTGTCTCTCTGCGCTCTGTCCCGGATTCAAGAGCTTCTGTTTTTCTAGGGTTTGCTGTGGTAGAGTTTTGGGCTCTGGTATTTTTCTAGAGTTTCGCGCTGTTTCATGTTGTTTCCGAGAGTTTCTAGGGTTCTTAGTGCCATCTCTCTGTCTCCGTGTGCTTGATTTGGAAAGTAATTGATGCTCGTTCCTTCGTTTGTGTGCTTTGTGTACTGGAATGTCTGTTATTCGATGTACCATTGTGCCGCTGAATCATCAGTATACAGAAGTGGAAGTTAGATAGAGCTGTTATTCGATGTACCATTGTGCCGCTGAATCATCAGTATACAGAAGTGGAAGTTAGATAGAGGCCCCAGTAGATTGCTCGACCTCTTGTAGTTAACCAGGTTTTTTGGTCCCGTAGTTTTCTGAAGGCAACACCTGATTTGGTTCAGAAATGAGCAAGAAATCTCCAAAAAACAAATTATTTTTCGGTTTTCTGTGTAGCCTACTGTCATATTTCCCGTGCACTGTGATTGCTGGCTGTGATTTCAATACTCTGAGTTCGGAGTTCTGTAGCTCAGAAGAATTGCATTTTCAGTAGTTTTCTTCAAAGATATTACTCTGGGTAAGAATTAAGCACGAAATCTCAATTGTGCAAGCATTAATTACTTCATCTATGGTTACCGGGGTCTTTGTGGATTTGCTTAGTATGTTTTACATCGTATGAAAAAATGGCATGTTTATAGTGTTTTTCGTTTTTTTCAGAGATTTGGACACTTAGTAACTAATCCCTCAAAGGGACAGCCCGTTTTGGACTGTATCTCGTGGTGAGAGAGCAAACTTAGAAGTAATACTGATGATGGATTGCCGTGCGAGTAAATGATTGATCAGTATGTTGTAGTTATAAGTTGCAGGCGTTGAACTGAGCTGGTCGTGTATGTGTTTGCTTCTTGACTGTATACTGCATGCTGTAATCCTATCCTGGGAGGAGGGTGAATGTGTGAGATCATGATTGACTGGTTTATAATGTGCTAATTCGACTGATGTATGCGCATGAGTCAGCATCGTGCAAGACCTGCCTCCCGATGGCGAGTATGATGGAGACAGATATCGTAGTAACGACAACAAATGGAGCAGCAACACCTGCTCCAATAACCCCTCTCATTTCACAGACTTCACGTGCCAATGATCGTCTGGCTGACGCCCTTAAGCTGGAGCACCAGCTTATCAAGGTCAGTAGTAATTTCTTACTTTTAATATTCCGAATGACACTTGTTATTCTTCCTGCAGTTGAGTCTGTTCTCTKCGTACATTTTCTGACTTCATCTGGTGGGACGGTAAGAGGATACACTTTAATTGCCTTTCTGTTGAGCTCTATTAGTTAGTCAGGTTAGGACTGAAGTCTCAGCACTATCAGAATGACAACTTTGGTTTAAAGTGTAAGTTATCCTTATTTTTGTCTTCGTCTATTTTTCATGCTTCGAATTCCTGAAAGAAGCGAGTGTTCAGATGTCTCACGTTGAGTCACTTTCGACAGGTTCCATTTGAGCATTTGAAGAAGGCCATGCGAGTGAGTACTCGTTTGGTGGAGAAGGAGGTGAATGCTGTAGTTGCTGGTGTGGCTGATGCGATTGACAAAGATATGTCCAAAGAGGAAGCTGTACAGCGCCTGACATCTCTAGTTTCTCGATTGCAAGGCCTTAAACGCAAGGTATTGTTTTTGCGCATTACAGGCTTCAGATATGGATAGGTTGGTGAATACCCCAATCTCTGGAGTGTTCCACCTTTGATTAAAATATAGAAGGTCCTGATGATTGGATTGATGTCAGGTGGTATCGATTGTACGACTGTAGGTATATGTTTACTGCGGACATGAGGTACTGACACGGTTCATCGAGTGTGTGTGTGTGTGTTGGAATGATTATGGTTCGTGCAAGACTGTGTTTCTATTTCTGAATGGATCATAATTAGTTACTAACTGATTTGACACCGAGTTGACGAAGAAATGTTTGTTTGGAAGCCTGCGTTTGTTGCAGTCGTGAATATATATTTATTCTGTAGAATTGGGGGTGGGATAGGCAGTCACCTTCTTTGGACTGGATGACCGCATCTCTCTCCCTCTCTCTCCCTSTTCAAGTTGTTGTGAAATGGTGCAACACCGAATGTGCTGTGCAGACTTGTATTCGTKTATTTCATTGAGTTTTGACTCGAGTTGCAGTTGGATGAGGGCAACAAAGGTGAACAAGTTCAGGTGCAAAGGTGTCGTGCCAGGATGGACCATTTAAGCATGCTTCAGGGTGAAAATGCCAAGGASAATGAGGCATCCTGGAATAACACACGAGTGCAGCGTATATTGGTTGACTATATGTTACGGTCCTCTTATTATGATACTGCCCTTAAGTTGGCAGAAATGAAGGGTATACAGGTATGCCGAAAACGCTTTCTCCCTATTTGCTTAGAATGCAAATTTTGGTTGATTTTCTTGCTAGTTCTGTTGATGATGTTCCGATGACCCCTTCTGTTATATAATGATGCTTTTATTGATGTTTGGTAATAAGTTGTACCACTATAAAATTTATTACCTTGTTTGTTGATTCTTGAGCTATGGATTGTACTATTTGAATATGAATGCGATCTTACTAAAGCTGCTTAGGAATGTGCTTGAAGTGTTTTCAGATTTCAGTAATTGGTAATTGATGCTTTTATGCGTTTGCAGGAACTTGTGGATATTGACATCTTCTTGGAGGCCCGAAAAGTCATTGAGGCCCTCCGGAATCAGGACTGTACTGAAGCACTCACGTGGTGCTCTGAAAACAAGACCAGACTGAAGAAATCAAAGGTTATACATATTTCTGCCTGAGTTTCTTGTAGATGAGTCCAGTATCATGATTAAATTAGAGCGTTTATTCTTTCTATTTCTTAATTTGAAAACAATTTTTTTTAATTATAGAATAGTTCGCTGGTTTTCATATCCTTTCATTTTCATGAGACGTGTGAATTCCTGAAGAATTCCATTCATCAAACGCTGTTTTGTTGGTGACATTTTATAGGATGTGTGWCAAGTGCAGAGTAAGTTCGAGTTCAAGCTAAGATTACAAGAGTTTATCGAATTGGTGCGGGCTGAGCGGATGATGGATGCTATTATGTATGCTCGCAAGCATCTTGCTGCATGGGGTTCTACCAACATGAAGGAACTTCAACAGGCCATGGCCACCTTAGCTTTCAAGAGCAACACTGATTGTGCTGGCTATAAGGTGGGTCTTCTGTGCCACAGCTTAGAATTTTCTAAGGAAACTATTATATGATTATCAGAGTAAAATTGAATTTTATTTACGAGTGTCTTAGAACTTTSARTCTTGTTAGAGCACAGTTCCTGGCTAATGAATGTAAATTTGGTCTTAGCCTTGGCAAAGAAGGTTGGATATGGTCTGCATCATCTCAGTATTAATGAAGCTGCTTAGTATTTAGAAGGATTGAGTTTGTTTGCTTCAAGCATTCCTMTGCAGCTTGCGTTGGTAGGATGAACTGGCAGGATATATGGTCTCATGATTCACAAAATGTCACCAAAGTTTGCATCTCAATTATTAATTTGAAGTATTTTKCTTCTTTTGCAGATACTATTTGATATGCAGCAGTGGGATAACTTGACGCAAGAGTTTAAGCAAGAGTTTTATAAGCTATACGGCATGACTCATGAACCCCTCCTCAACATTCATCTTCAGGCTGGTCTTTCTGCACTTAAGACGCCGTATTTAACCTCAACCCTATCTCAGTTGTTAGTTTTCACTAGTTATTTAGTAGTGTCGCTTGAACGTTAGGGTCACACTCAGGGGTTCGTCTAGTTGACAGTCGTCATGTTCAAGTATATTCCTTGCCCAAAATTTACCCTGATTTGTGTACGCTTTGATACATTTGCGTTCCACGTAAGTGTGTACTTTACAACTGAACACTTAAGCCTGAAGCCTCCACCTTAAACTTGTAAATGGTCCCAGATTTTGTTACGAGGAAGGATGCACCAAGGAGGACCCTTTGTCGCAAGATATCATTCGTAAGCTGGCAGAACCRTTGCCGTTTGCGAAGCACATTCACAGCAAGCTGGTATGCTACATTACCAAGGAGCCCATGAACGACGATAATCCGCCTTTAGTACTGCCCAACGGCTATGTATATAGTACCAAGGTTTGTTCTGTTGCTGGTGTTGGAGTTGATCTTCAAATATTTCCTGCCTTCATATGTTCATTTGTTGAATCTGGAAGTTTCTATGCGAAAAAAACTACCTGTACATWGCRAATCAGTTGTAATGGTCAAGAGCTTAAATGTTTGACTTAGATGCAGTAGTAATCAGTGTATATATTAACAGCCTCTCGACTCTTTTAACTTCAGAAGTCACGATGAGTATCTAGGCTTCAACCTAATACTCTGTTCTCCTTGCAGGCTATGGAACAAATGGCAATGAGAAACCAAGGCAGAATCACATGCCCAAGAACTGGAGCTGTTTGCAATTTTCAAGATCTGTCCAAAGCTTACATATCGTAATGCTCCGGATTTCCCAGAGGTTGTCAGCTCAATGGCCCTTCAAACCTCAACCATTCCATTCAGAGTGTGATTAATGGTGTTCAATATTTACTTGGTAGAGGCATTATAGCTTTGGGTATCTGGTTCTGGTATGCAATTKGTTCTTTGTCTATTGGCTAGCTGTGAAAGCATATGGGTAAGGTAGGTTCCATCCCTAAAAGTTGTCAACTCATTAATATCATTGTGGCCGTGTAGCATAGTCGTATTATTCCTTCAACTGATCCATGAAGTTTTCTGTATAGTTCATGCTTAAAATTACTTAGGGCAGGAACCAAATGTAAATCTACATGACTAAAGTCTCAAGACTGTCAGCATCAAGATTTACCTTGTACAAGTGAATGTTGTATCTGTTCCTGTAAATATTCAAGCAMTTGTTTCTTGCAGAAGTCACYGCCTTGGGTGGGACATGTTATTTGAAACTCTGCAGACATCATGAAAGCATGTTAGGCCCTGGTTCACGGTGACTTCTGTCAAGGATTGAACGTCACTCCCTTGGTTAGTTTTGATCTCATCATCCTAATCAGTTGCTGTTTGCAGCCCTCCTGAGATCAATCAAAATCTCTCTTTTCCTTCAACCTCTTGCTGTTTTTGTGCAATATCCATCCATATCAATTGTGAAGTCTTTTTCCTTGAGAATTGAGATATTCTACACAATGGGAACATGATATCTCAGTTCCTTAGGTCCGTCAGCCTAATGAATTTTAATATTATCTTGCCAATGCGATGTCAGCTAATGCGGTGTTAGCTTCACCTGCTGAATGGTAAGAACTATTTAGAATGATAGGATGGGCATTTATCCAAGTGTTCAATGCTAGGACATTGAAATTAGGGCATGGATTTGAACAAATATATGAGTTTGTAGTTTGGGCTCTTATGATTTTTGCATTAGAATTCAGGGAATTTCATTTTGTGGGTGTGCCTCCAAAGTAGTTTTTAAATTAATTTTCTAGAAATGATGATATTGAAGTATTTTGGTGAAATGTGTTTATAAAATTTTAGGAGTTAACTAACATTGAATTCCCATCACAATGTTAATATAGAATGTCTAGAGACTTCTCCAATTGTTTGAGAGCTTCATAGCCCCTAGAATTTGAAGACCGTTTTTTCATCGAAAGACACTCAAAATTTTCATTTCTATTGCAAAGAGAAAAAAACTAAAATTGTTCTTTGTTATATCTAACCATAGGATCTTGCATTGGACCAGTGTAGGAATGTGTAGAAAAAATTCAAAAACTTTGACTTTGTAAATTGCAAGGTATTTGAGTTTATAGTGAAGAAAAGAGAAAGGGTGCATGTTGTGTGATTAGATTATAAGACTTAAAATCTTCTTAGTCCTATAAAGATGCTAAGGCTAAGAGAGGTGGTTGATGGATGGCTTTTCAAAAATAGATTTGTCTTTTTAATGAAGTACCTTGATGACATGTCTCATCCTTTCAAAGTTAATTTAATTTATTGCATTGTATATTTTGATTTTGTAAACTTTTACATTGAAGAATTGAATTGTGACTTTCATTTGTTAAAAAGTTATTGAGTAGAAATAGGTACATAATAGAAGGAAAAACTAAATTGGCTATAGATCTTAGATGGAATTGAAACACACTAATTTCAACATTGAGATTGTTCTATTGAAAAATTGAACCTTTGTTTTAAAAAAATTTTAAATCTTGAGTTCAAAAACAAATCCAACACATTATTTTTCTCAAAAAAATGCAATAATTGCTTGCAAAACAAGAAAGCCCCATAATTCACATCGCTTATCCCAAACAATGGAATGAATCAAAGCTTTTGGCCATGTAGACAAAATTAACCTACGGAAAAAAAATCAAAATTTTATTTCAAGTTTTGTCATTTTGGGGGGTTGCCCAACAAACTATTCACAGTTGTTGAAATTTGTAAAAATTATATTCTTGAAAAGCTAATGTGATTTTCTATCTTTAGAAAAAGTTTCAAAAACACATGTCAAAAWTTGGGATAATAGGAACCTATCTTAACCTTCAATTGTGTACCCTCTCTTTTGAGGAGATAGTCTCCTAAGACTTTGGACTTTAGGGTGTAATTTGATACATGGAAAAGAACAAGTAATTAAACARTGCAAAGTGGTGATTTGTAACCAAAAAAATGAAGGCAGTATAGCTTGTGATTATCGAACACCTACTTAAAAATACATAGTAGAAGGCAGAAGAATTTTTTTTTACCTTTGCTATGTTATCAATACATGAGTAGAAATAAAGTCTTTGTCAGAGTGGATTGATTCAATTGACAGTGTCTCTAGTGCAATTGGGCACCACACTTGATGAAAAAGGATGACAAATTGCACCTTTTCTCGAGTTGTTCTAATCAATTCTCTATATTTTTTTTCATAATTAGGACAAACTTTTTTTTCCACTCTCCAAAATTAACTTAAGATGAAGATCTTCTACTTGATYACACTTATGATGAAATATTTTTGTACATTCAAAATAAGATGAATCGTGATGAGTCTACTAATGATGTATCCAACACAAACAATAAGCTTGCTTATTTTCGATCCTTGCCAAATTGAGTCCCCTTTCCATACAAGTCCCAGATTTTTGGGTTTAAATGTCATAACAATGTTGATAGAAAAACAATTTGAAAAGTGTCCATGATGGGTTTACAAACCTTACAAAGAGTGTAATTTGAGTCCCTTACAATTATTGAAGTTYATTCCAACCTCACTAACTTTTCTTTTTCTTTTTCCACAAGTAAAAGCTTTATATATTTTGTTGAAAAGAGAATACAAATGAACCAATAAGGTAGTGTGCTCTAAAATTGACTTTATTCTAATAATAGCAACCAAGAGCTTAGAGGTACATTTTGCTTTCTTCAATGTAGCAACAATGTAAATTTCAAGAAACCTAATCACTTTTAGTGACCATCATGTTTCAACTTCAAAGATTTCTAACTAATTCCATGAACGTCTAAGATATATGAAACCACTTGGTTTGATGCCAATTCCGTTTTTCGTCTTACAAAATTCTTTTGAAAATTGTTTCAAGGATTGAGTTTACCTTCCCCAAAACAAAATCGACCTTTGAAAAGTCACATTAAGAGCAGACTATTGGCTTACTTAGGCCAAATTTAGACTAAGGTCCACAACCGGGTCCAAAAAATCACACGACCAATAGGATTGCTCTCAACCAATGAGATCCGAATTGCTTGATTCTCAGAGTTTCTTGATCCTAGACACTAGTCTAAACTCAGCCTTAACCGCTGAATGGTGATTGGGCAAGCAACTTGGGCTTCTGAGAAAACCCTGAAATGGCTCACTGCTGAGCGTGGTTTCCAAAGCGCCGTGACGGAGCATCAACTTCAACGAATATTCAACCCCCATTGGAATCAAAGGCATATTCAAACAGTTCCTTCAAAAGGTTCTTTGGGGGACTGCTCCACAGTAAGTACCATGGCCACTTGCCGAGTTCAGTTGCAGCGCTAAAGCTAAAGGTAACCCTGAAATGTTGGACAGCTGTAGATGGCCACTCGGGAAAACCCTGAAATTTTTTATTTTCTACGCATGTTAAAGTTTGCAAATTCTGAATTTAAATTTGCAATCAGAGGGTCCCAATTTCACTAGGAAGGGTGTACAAGGTAAATTAATCAAAGCATAGAATAATTACATAATAGGGGGCTATTTCTTTTTCTTGCATCCCTGGAATGGCTTGGAATTATCGTGTGAGGGGGCCAGTTCTCCCCGGCCCTGTAGAATGGCTAGGGTGAACTGCCCCCCTCATTGCCCCTTTTATTCTTCATGGGGAAAACACTGGAATTCTTATATCTGCCACGTATGACAAAATTTGCAATCAAAGGCCTCAAATTAGCTCGTGGAGGTGAAGAAATACAAAATTGAAGCGGCACAAAGTAGGGGGCAATTTTTACATTTACCTTAGGACAGGGCAATGAGGGTGTCAGTTCACCTTGGCCCTGGAGAATGGCCGCGATGAACTGATCCCTTGTTTGAATGTTCAAATTGATGATTAGAAATCATTCATATCAAGCTTGTAACATCTTTGATGATTAGTCTTTGTTGAATCAATTTATAAACTCTTAATACTTGAATATTTGAAAAATTCAGTTTTAATTTCATAGCTTGAATGGAAGTTTGTTATGATTGACAGAATTATGTATTACACATACATGTGAAACAAATAATTGCAATGGAGAGTTGACAATAAGAAAATCATTATTTTCTTAGATTCTCATAAAGTAATTACATCTAAATGTGTCCGAATATGCAATTGCACATTGTTCCTATTATGAAATTGCCAATTTCTTGTTGGATCTTGGTAGAAGTCAACAGAGTACTCAAGAATCTCCTAAAATGCATTTTTTGGATTATCTATGAATAAAGTTATGAATTTTCACATTATTAAAAATCAGTGTTCCTACAAGAATATTGTACATATTAGATAGGAATTTGTAGAGGTCGCGTAAAGAAATGAATCCTGATTGGGTTCATTTACTCAAGTAAAAAAATTTCCAACACAAAGATTGTAGCCCATATTCAACACTTTTTCAAATTTGTTCACAAAAAATGAAGTTGCTTATAATTAAGTGGAAACGTAGGAATTGTGCTTAAAGTCAAATTTTAAACTTGATTTAGGTATGGTAGAAAACCTTTCTATTTCTTAAAACCCCAAACTAGAAAAAATTGGAGAATCAAGCTAAGCTTTATTTCTAAAAAAATCCATTTGAGGTTTTTTGAGACTCTACCTAAAAGCCATGGACAAATTTTAGAGTAGGGTTGGAAGGGACATGTTTTTTGGACATTTTCAAATACCCTATTTGAAACTTGCGCATAACTTTTAGGTTGAGTCTCAAAATTTCAAATAGATTTTTGGAGATAAAATTGAGCTTGTGCCCCAGTTTATTCGAGTTCAAATTATTTTGAAAAAGATAATATACTATGCCTAAATGAGGTTTGAAATTTGATTTTTACACAAATCTTCGGTGTTCACTTAACTATGAGTGGTGGAGCTGCTTTTAGTCCTGTAATTCATATATTCCACATAGGTTGTTTTACCTACCACTACCCTACTTGTATAAAGAGCTTTCTCACCTTCTAACACCCACAATGTTAATGATTGAAGTAAATTTTTCAATTGCCATCCTAAGAATTCTTGATGGTAGATGCTCAATGGAGTATTTTGGACATTTGTGTTTTTTTTCACAACTTGGTTAGAGTGCAAGGTATTCAATAATGAGGGTTAAGGTGCATTAGAGTACCTTAACCTTTATGTTTCAGACCTTGTATTGAGATTTTGAGCCATTGACAAGCTTCAGACATTCCTAAGTAAGAATAAGGAAAAATCTAATTGTTATCCCCTAAAGGACCGTTGTCCCTTCGGGGGACAAATGGAATTTCGGGCATGTACCTACGGACACATGTGTTTGTAAGATTTTTTGAAACTTTTATTGGAGGTGAAGATTGAAGAGAGCTATGTGGGGATATAATTTTTTCCTTGTGCGGACCTTCGAGCAAGAAGTTATACATGTTGTTTTGCAAAGTGGGGGAGGAGGGGTAGTTCGGGCATGGCCTGTGGCTACTAGGGTGTCGTTGACTGTCTGAAGGGCAGTTGAAGTGGGCAAGAGGTGAAGCCGGGTAGGCAGAGGCTCTATATCTCCACCAACCCTGACAAGCAAAGGGAAGGACACATCGTGGGTGAGGAATGTCTAGGTGCAAAGAAGGCGGGGTGACCTCTAGATTTAGCCAATGGTAAGTTAGGATCCAAAATGGGGGGTGACAGTACTTACGCGGTGAGCACTGGTGATGAGCCGGGGAGGAGGCTAGGGTGAACTGACTCCTTTATTGCCTTGCAAGAAGGTAAATGTCAAAATTGCCCCCTATTTTATGCCCCGTCAATTTTGTATTTCTTTGCCCCCTACAATTGATTTGGATTTTCTATTGCAAATATGAATTCAGAATTTGCAAATTTTATCATATATAGGAAGCAAAAAAATTCAGTACTTTCTCCAAAGGTAAAAAACCAAGCAATAAGGGGTCAGTTTGCCTGGTAAAGGCTAGCAAACTGTGACGGGTGGGAAGACTGGCCTGTGGTGACAGGCGGAGGAGGCGAAGGTCTCTTGGACCGAGGGCCCTTAAAACCGCCTGACTGCCTTCTCAATTCCACGCCTTACACGGACGGGGAGGACGGGAGGGGCCCGGCATCCAGAGCACCCACCACCCTATCCAACAGCTTAAGCAAAATTATAGACTGAGCACTGATTTCAGTCTTTTTTTGCCATTATATATATATATATATATATATATATATATATTATATATATATATATATATATATATATATATATATTGTTTTTTTTGAAACTATGTGGTAACACAATGACATGTCTTGGTATTCACCGTTTGGATTTGCATAATTCAAATTTTTGAAATGTACAAAAAACTTGCAATTGGGCCTAGTGTATAGGTGTCTTTGAGACCTTCTTACATTGCAAGATTTTTCTCTATATGTTCTACTTCTCCAATTCATTTGAAAATTGTCCGACACATACCTAAGATGCTTAGCTACATGAAAGAATTAAAGCTCAACATTTTGTAGGGCAAGTTTTTCACAATAAGAGTGGTCAAAGAGAAGTAGAAGTTTTGGGCATGAAGGAAAAAAACTTTTTTCTTCTATTAAGATGTCAACATCTGACTCCACTTTATCTCGAATAGGTTGATTTTTTTTCTAAACACACCTCTTTTAGACCTAAACTAGATCCTACGGTTAAATTACTGAAAAAAGCTATTTTTTCTACATTTTACGCTAATCCTCTGAAAATGGCAGTTTTGACTGACTTTTGCTTGAACATAGTCACAATCCTTTAGGGGTTAAGCCCCCCAAAATGGAATCTACAGGGTTCTTAGAGGGCTCTAGGGTGGCCTTCTAGAGGCTTGGGATTTTCTCTGATGTATTGAGACATTACTTTCAATGGCATTAACGCACTAATTTTGTAAGATTTTTTAACATATTTGGTTGATTTTCCATAACATTCAGTAGCTTGAAGAGAGGCCGCCTTTCCTTCTCTTTAAGCGTCATCCATCCAAATTTTGACTAACAAATAGGTGTCAAACTATTCATTTCTTGACTTTGTTCTCCACTTCTCCAAATTTTGACAAGTGTATACTTAGCTACTAATAGGTGTGGAATATTCTACACCATTCCATCCAAGGGAAGGCAATCCCCCTCTCTGCTACAGAATGTTATGTCTGGGCAGCTTGGATGTTTGATTGGACATAATCGAGGTCAATTATAGGGTAACAAAATTGGGTTGGCGATGGATAGAATTTGGCCAATCTACCTGAAGTTATATTGGTGTAGTATTAATGAAGCAAGACGTTAATCCCTAAATTGGTTAACMCCTAAGACTAATCTTTTCTAGGATTGATGATTTGAGAAAAATCATTATAAAGTACAATTTGGAGGAATATTTTGGAATTTATATACAAATAGAAGTTGCAGATTTTGAGTTTTAGATTCCATCTCTAGTGTTAGATTCACCAATGCTATCACCAATAATTTTTTATCAATTTTTTAAGGGAAATTTCAAATTTACTTCTATATTCAATTATAAGCAAAATGTATCATTTTTTGAGTAAACTTTATTGGAATGGATTTGAATGAGATTCTTTTAATATATTGATTTTTTTTATATCTTTGTGTTCTTTAAATCTATGACTTCCTTTTCAAAAATCCCACTTTGAACTAGAGTTTGCACTTTTGGCTTGGTCAAGCACTCAACATACTTCCACCTTTGCAATTTTAGAAAAAAAATATGTACTCTAATAACACCAAATCCAACCAATAGATAGGATAACAACTTGATAAAGTATCCCCACAAAGTAGGATGACTTTTATCCAAGAAATATTGAGAATGAAACTTGAGTCTCAATCTGTTAGAGCATCCCCACCAGGTCTTCCGTATCCCTTTCCCTACTTTATTTCGAGACCTCGTATACAGATGAGACCTCGTGAATCCTGCAAACGAGGCTCCGGATACAGAATTGGGGCGCAGCTTTTGAAGACTTCTGTAAAATTTGGAGATACAAAGCGTGGAAAAGCTTGGTACGGTGAAAGTTCCGTATCCCTATCTGTACTTGAGGTCCTCTCCCTAAATTTTTAGGGACATGAAACTAACTGGTGGGGTTGGTCTAACATCCAAACACTTCAAAAATTTAGTTGTACAAAAATTGGACATCCAAACACTTCAAGGTTAAACACGCACACCTTCAGCTTTTCAAGCGGCCCAAGCCTCATCCAAAGTTCATTTCTCCATCTTGTGAAAGTGTGTTGTTGATCAGTGTGTCCTATTGCATGTATTTGTATGCCAAAAATGTTCTGAGGGTGACAAAAAAAAACGCAAACTTAAACATAAGTAGGTCCACCTCGGACACTTGTTGTGTCAAGATTTTATTCTTGGATTTTCTTACTAAGGGTGGGTACACCCAAAACTGCCACAAATTGGTATTGTGCCTAGTTACTATTACTAGGCTTGTTAGATTTTCAAATTGTCTTGTTGATAGGCAAAAGGAGTTTCCAATGCACCAAAGAATATGACATTTGGATACAATATGCAGAAGTTATGAAGGATCAAAGTTTTATTCTAGAAGCGTTTCTTCCCCCACTAGTAGAAAATTTAGTTTTTCTATTGATTTGGTTGCGTTGTTCCGGTCACTTTTTGACAGAAATCTGTTGACATAAATCTACTAGTGTTTACATACGTATATGAATGATTTTGGAGATGTACATGATCTAAAGATGGCAATTTTAGATAGGGGCAATTTTGAGGGTGCCTACCTTAGGTTGTTTTGCTTTGAGTTCTTGTTCTTCATGAGTCTTTCAATGACAAACTAAGCTTCGAGGAAACCAACTAGTTATACACCTACCTAAATGACAATCCTCAATGTATTATGATATCTTTTCAAATGGAACATACAATAGAAATTCTAATAATCTTCATCCTTTGAACTAATAGAACACTCCACATCAATGTGTTAGACCGGTCCTGGCCTTATCCACATACAAACAACACGAGAACAAATGACCCTTCCAAATTTTAATAACCTCTCTACAGTAGTGTGTCGAACGAGTCCTAGCCCCACGACTTATTAGAAGTTCTATTGTATCTTGCTACAAATCACAACCACATGTTGTAGATATCTACACTGAAATAGGAGTATTAAGGGGACCCATACTAATTAATTGACGTTTCAAACTATATAATTATCTACCTTTGTTGTACATCATGTTTCAAACATCTACAATATTTTACAATAAGTTGCTTTAATTGCTTGGTCCCCTTAATATCCCTATTTAGTATAGGATCACCCCTGGACTTTAGGTTACATGGAGTAGGGGTGTTAAGGGGACCAAATAATTAAAGGGACTTAAGGAAAACTATAGATGTTGAAAACATGATGTATAACCCCCTAATGCTTCAATCACTAGTGATGTACAACAAAGGTAGATATTTATATAGTGTGAAATGTCAATTAATTAGTATGGATCGACTTAATACCCCTATTCAGTGTAGTTGTTGTGTGTGATGTTTTTTTGCAATCAAAATTTGATACTTTTGAGGGAATCCTCATGTTTGAAGACTGGCATTTAACCCCTCAATGCCCAAGCCGCCCAAAAGTGGCCTCACACATTCTTGCAGTCCACTTTGAAGCACTCTAACATTTGCATCCAATGTCCGATTTCAATAAAACTTGTTGGAAAAGTTGTGCACACTAGTCTAGTTTCTATGGTGAAATTTTCAGATCAATCCAAGACGTATTGAGTTTGTGAAAGTCATTCCAAGCTCTCAGATTCTATTTAGCTTCAGCACACTGCATTGTGATGGCTGCAACTTTGGGGGATTTTATCTTTTTCATCAAATGTTTGTTTTCAATAAAATTTGTTGGGTTTTGTTCCCATAAATTTCTAGTTATTGTGGTAAAATTTTCATGCCAATCCAAGTTCTTGTGAATTTTTGGGAGCAATTCAAAGTTCAAAATCCAGAATTTGTTTCATTTTAGTGAACTTCGGCGGCTCATAACTTCTTCATATATAATCCTTTTTCAATAATTTTTGTTGGAAAAGTTGTGCTTACTAATCTAGTTTGTGTGGTTAAAATTTCATATCCATCCAAGATGTTATGAGTGACTGAGAGGCATTTTAGTAGAAGGAGTTTCAGCCACATATGATTTTTTGCTACTAATTTCATTGTTTTTTGACATTTCAAATCCATTTTGTAGACACAATGAGTCATTTTTATGATACTTTTTTTTGTCAAAAGTGTTTATATTTTGGTTTTGAATCACTTTGTAGTTTAAAGTTTTTTCATTTGAGTCGGTTTAGAAATCAAATCTCACCTCCAAATGTGTTTGAGAAGATTTCAGCACTTTTTTTCAACACTAAAACATCATAATCTTTCAATCTATACGGTCAAATGACCCCAATTTTTTTCCAAAATATCTACAACATGCACACTACTATATTGTACGGTTGAGATCTTCATAACTGATTGAAAGTGAGACTTTTAACACTTGCAAAGGGATGATGCTTTCAAGCATGGTTGGACCTTGGGCGTTGAGGGGTTAAGCTTAGCTTTCTACAGGTCATAGATAAATTTCTAAGGCTATTACAAAAACAAGACATCCATTGCCATGGCATGTTTTCTTTGATTGTCTTCTCCAAAGTGATGGTTCAATTGACTTCTCCAAACACCAAGTGATTATTGGGGTCATGCAGTGACTGCCTCTTTTGGGTACATTGTGTGAAACAATGTACCCAAAAGTTTCAGATTGGATTATTTTTCATAACCCTTCCAATTTTATTGAGGGKTATGAAAAATAATCCAATGTGAAAACAATTTGGAAACCCCAGTACCCCCCCACTCTTATATTTTTGGAATCATAACTTACATGACAATCGATATGGGTTAATTTGTTTTGGTATTCTTTCCGTATCCGTATCCTTACCGTATCCATATCCATATCACATCCTAGTATTTGTATTCCAATATACGTATCCCAGTATTCGTATCCGTATCAAGATCAATGGCAGGGAAGGGAGGGGGTAATTTTAAAAAAAAGAATCAACGGCCTGTGATTTTTTGGAGAGAGAGGGGGGGCTAATGCAAACCAGGTGGAGTGACTGCCTCTTTTGGGTACATTGTGTGTGAGTCTTCCCAACCGACTGAGGGTCTCTCAATCCTTGTAGTGCCATAAAACGTGAGCCTGGACGTGAGCTTGAATTCTAATTCAATCTTGCTGCAAAACAAATTGATTTTGTAATTTTCAGCACGTCAATTTCCTACCTTGCACAATCAAATCCAGTGAAGCGGGGAACAAAATGAAATCTTTATCAATTTTGACACGCACCATTCTTGAATGCGAACTCTACCTTGAAACTACAGTAGAACCTCCCTTACTCACTCAGTCTCGGACTGGTCTGACATATTGGTTTAGAGAGGTTTATTGGCTAAAAGAGGGTCAAATTTAGTCAAGGCCTTTGTAATGTGGCCCAGGGCCCCATGCCGGACCGATCTAACATATTGGCTTATAGAGGTTTTATTGGCTTACAGAGATTTTACTAGCTTACAAAGGTTTTATTGGCTTACAAAGGTTTTACTAGCTTACAAAGGTTTTATTGGCTTATAGAGGAGCGAATTAGAGAGGTTCTAATGTATATTCAAATTTCTAAACAATACACCAAGTTACTGCAAGGATCAACGCAGAACAGCTGTTGAACAACCAGCTCTGGACGGGGAATGGAGTGACAGAGGCAAGGGAGGCGGAAGGACATCACAAAAGTAACCCCCCCATTGAAACAATACTGTTTTAATGGGCTCACAGTCCAACTTTGAAAGTTTATTGTTGTAGTACAGCATCAGTACTGCAACAATACTATTTCAATGGGAGACATTGTATTAACATTGATGCTGTACTACAACAATAAACTTTCAAAGTTGGACTGTGAGCCCATTGAAACAGTACAACATCAGTACTGATACAATGGGGGTGTTACTTCCCGATGGACCTCCAAATGGGTTGGGGGTAACTTAACTGAATGATAGGGAAAAGGCTAAAGTTTTTTTTAATTTTCTACACATAATAAAATTTGCAAATTCTGAATTTGTATTTGCAATCAAAGACCCCAAACTAGCAGTTGAGGTGGACTGGCCCCCTCACTCAACCGCTCCAAGTAATTACAGCGGTGCAAGTAAGATAAAAAGCCCCCTATTTTGAGCCCAATTTATTTACCATGTACATCTCTCCCGACTAATTTGGTGCCTCTAATTGCAAATCTGAATTCTGAACTTGCAAATTCTATCATGCATGTAAATGAAAATATTTCAGGGTTTTACCGAGTGGCCAAGCGAGGGGATCAATTCACAGCCAGGGTGAATTGACCCCTTCATTGCCGCTATCACAAGGCAAATGTAAAAATTGCCCCCTATTTTGTGCCGCGTCAATTTTGTATTTCTTCACATCTAATAGCTAATTTGGAGCCTTAGATTGCAATATGAATTCAGAATTTGCAAATTTTGTCATATGTGGCAGATAAAGGAATTCTAGTGTTTTTCCTATGGAAAAGAAAAGGGGCAATGAGGGGGTTAGTTCACTCTGGCCTCAGTTCACTTTGGCCAAATTAGATAAGAGAGGTTAAGAACATATCCTAAACACAGCACAAAATAGGGGCTTCTTTCTTACATGCACCTTTGGGGGGGCTTGGGGGGGACGAGTGAGGGCTGATTCACCTCGACCTCTAAAAAAAAGGATCAGAGTTGGGTATGAGCCTCAAGCATTAGGAGAAATATGCGAGTTCAAAAAGGCCGCGGTGCTATTATGGGGGAAAAAAAAATTGAAATCCTACATGGCTCTACTACTGACACGTCAGGTTCTCAATTTAAAATAAAATCGTTTTCATTTTTTATGAAAATAAAAAATAAAAATCCTGTAATGTCACAGGCCCTATGGGTTGATTCGTTTTGACAGCCTTTTGGAGGGCTCATACTTCTCCTAATGGACAGGCAACTAATTAGTGAAGTTTGTCTCGTAGGGACAAAACTGGGATGAGGAGGGGCCCATGTTGTGTGAGAAAACTCTACAGTAAATAGTGAAATTAGGTTGCTCCTCACTAATATCTGAACATTCCACATTATATATATTTTTATTGTTATTGTAGAGGTAAAGAAGATCTCCCATTTCCCATCATGATCCCATTCTTCCAGCTTACTGCTTGATTTCCGATCAGCTCAAGTGTAGGTGACAACTCAAATTTTATAGGACCTCTGGGAGCAACAATAATGTCTGGGAGGTGCACTGCACATTGAAAGCATACAATGATCACAATGTGTACATTGAACGCCTTGCATCGATTATATGACCATCTTATGGTTGGAATTAGTTTTTCTTGCATATTGAGAATGGGACAAATAGAATCTTCACAAAAAAAATTCACGATAATTTGTTTTTGAGGGATTCTTTTTTAAAATTATGAAATCCATCTAAAATCTATCTTTCCACACGAGAAAAAAAATGCATGAACTTTTGGCATGCCGCAGATTTGCTAAATTGCTTAAGCGGTCAAAATAGGCCGGTGATCATCATGATATGCACTACTTTTGAATTAGTTATTGATGTAGTTGGAACTCATGAACCTCCATGTGTACAAATGGAAGTATTTACATAAATATTTGTTGACTTTGTTGTAGAATAGCAATCTTGGAGTAAGGCAACCTAATTGTAAAGGCAACCTAATTTCACTATTTAGTATAGGGGGGTGTTTAAATGAATAAGGTAGTCTGCTCTTAAAGCGCCCATGCCCTAACAGCAATCTTGATTCAGAGGTACATTTTGCTTTCTTTAGACAGTGTACCAGTTGTGTACATTTCAAGAGGTGGTCGCTTTTAGTGACCACTGCATTACAACTTCAAAAATGTGTAACTAATTCCTTGAAGGTCCTAAAAATATGAAACGACTTGGGTTAGATGCCAACTCCTCTTCTCTTTGAAGGAAAATTCACTGAAAAATATTTTGAGAAGTTTCACCTGCCTAAAATTCAGTTCTAGTGCTTAGGTGGTTGGTTTATGGACCTTCTACCTTACTGCACACACTCAGGCAGTTTGTTTCTTTTCTTAACTGAAAATTATTATTGGATAAGGCTACTGACTTCCCCTCCTCCTGAACAGRGAATTGCTGCCAATGGTCAAGCTCCATCTGCAATTGGCTTAAGGTATTGTTGGAGACCATTTCAAGCTTAGATTCCCAGCTAGGGACCTCCATTAACATAACGTTCCGTAGAGTCGTAGACCAAACCAGGAACACTCCACTACAGCAGCTGGGGAGCCACTGAAGGTCCTGTGGAGAGTGGACTAGTGTGTGTGTGTGTGTGTGTGTGGGGGGGGGGGGTCCGGGCCCCCAAATACCTGTCCTGTCCTGCATTCAGCATTCCTCGGTCCCTGCCTCCCTGCCTTGAGCCTTGGGCCCCAAATGGCCCAATGGACGATTCCCTGGCTGCAGCAAGGCTGGCCGGGGGTCCACTCATGGGGACACAAATTGAAGGGAAGGCCCTAGTGCCCAACCCCACTGTCCTGAATTCTTGGTCCCCATCCCGTTGGCTGGTTCCTTCATGGCTAGGCTGCCATTGAGGAAGCTTATTATGATGGCCCTGTTCACTCCACATTGGGATTGGCCCAATGTGGATTGCTCATGGGGAGGGGCCCACGGGGAGGAAGGCCCCTGCACAAGACCCCAAATGGTCTCTGATGGATGGATGTTTTTTTTATTTTTTTTATTTCAGAATAGTGACTGTAGAAATGAAGAATGCACTGATTGGTTCACTAATTGGCAGAGCGTTAAATCGTGCCAACGAACTGGGCCCTGCAAGCTAGATTTACCGCTGGGGAAAACGCAAGAATGTTTTATTTTTTTGCAAACATTTTTTTTGCAATTTCTGAATTCATATTTGCAATCGGAGACCCCAAATTAGCTTGGGGGGATAGAGAATATACCCTAGTGACGGCTCAATCTAGGGGGCTTTTATTTACTTTAACCCTTTTACCCTCAAACATTACCCTGCGCATAATAGTTCATTGGCACGATTTAACGCTCTGCCACTAATCGGATCATTATAGGCAAAGGTTTGGTCATGAATTTGAGCTAGAGTCATAACATTCTTAACCTTCATTGGGGGGGCCCTTTTGCTCCTCAAAATTTGCCCCCCCTAGCAACCAATCAGACTGACAATCAGTCTGACAGCCACTCTCTCCTAACCGGCCAGCCAATTGCAGGGAAGGGATTATAACCTTGTTTTTCCCCAGGTATCTAGGAGGGCATTACACCTCCAGTTGGGGGGAGGACCAAGGGCCCAGTCAAGAATGTTATGAGTAATGCCAGAGCATCACCCAATTTGGACAGGGCAGGGTGGGCGGCCACGGTGAACTGATTCCTAACTTGGCCCCTTGTAAAACGATGAATTTTTTAATTTTCACACATGATAAGATTTGCAAATTTTGAGTTCATATTTGAGATCACAGAGGCCCCAATTTAGCTGAGAGGGATGTTCAAGCTAAACTAATCAAGCCCAAAATAAGTTTTTTTTTGTTCACTCAAACCTTTGGAATGACTTGGAGGGGCCGAGTGAGGGAGACAATTCGCCCCGGCCAAGTGAACTAACCCCTTGCTTGGCCACTGAGAAAACCCTAATTTATTTTTATTTTTCACGCATGATACGATTTGAAAATTCAAGATTTTTATTTAYGATAATAAGTGGACCCAAATTAGCTAGGAGAGCTGTACAAGGTAAATTAATCAAGCTCCAAAAAGGGGGCTTTTCATTTTACTTCCACCCTTGGAATGACTTGGGTTGGCTGAGCAAGTGAGCAAGGGGGCCAGTTCACCCCGATCTCTCCATGGGTATGGGTGGCTCAACTTGAAAATCGAATGAACCACCCCTGCTCCTATGGCTCAACCAAGTAATTAACCACATAGTGCACTTTGGCAAGCTCTTTTTCATGGGAGTGGCATGCTTACTAAAGGAGCCCTCTTTTAGAATCCTATAAGTGTACTAGCCTTGCAAAGTCGATGACCGCTTAATAGGTTCATATGCTTTTCAAGCCCGGTGGCCATGTTTTAACACCAAAAATTGTAAAAAAGAAAGGGGGGATTGATGAGCATGGTTCCTATCAATGAATGTTTTTTGTGTTTTCTCGGTGGTAGTTGTCCGGCAGTGACTGCCTACTCACTCTGTATGGTGTATACTGACACAGTGAGTAAAAAAATTTAATTTTTTTTAATTCAACACACCCTTCCCCCCTCCCAAAAAATTTAAATTGAATTTTTAAATTTTTTTGGGAGGGGGGAAGGGGGTGTTGAATTAGAAAAAATTAAATTTAAATTTTTTAATTCAGAACCACCACCCCTCCCTCCCCTCTTGTAATTTTGGGAGGGGGGAAAGGACTCCAAACAATATGGGACAAACATTTAGTCGTCTTCGTATTCTGTTGTATATGTATTCAGTAGTATTTGTATTCATATTCATATTCATATGTGTATTCAATCATATATTTATTTGTATTTGTATTCGTATTTGCATTTCGTATTTGATCCAACGGCTGGCAATTTGAGGGGCCTGGGGGTATGTGTAAAATCAAATCGAAGGCTTGGATTTTTTTCAACAATTTTTTGGTGATTTGAGAGGCCTGGGGTGGCAAGCACAAGGCTGCGTGCCACTTTTGAGTGCACAGTGTGACACGCACCCTAGAATGCAATTGGGGTAGACAAATCGTCCATTTTGATCATTCATTGGTTCATCCTCAACATTATCTGCAAATGGTAAACTTCATCCCAATACTCGCCAATCCCGTACTTCTTGGAGATGATTTCGGTAGGTTCATCCACTTTTTTTTCCTCTTTATTTCTAGTGTAATGGGACTTAGATTGAAAATCAGGTTAGGTTTTGGCAATCATTGGCCAACAAAATTTTCCCTAGTTCATGTTATTGAACCCAAAACAATTTGTTGTTTTTCTGCTAGCATCTAAAGGCAATTTACATTTTTTTTTGAGAAATGTATTTTTTGGACATTGTATAAAAGAAATTTATGAGATGTTAATGTTCTGAAATTAAATGTACCCAAAGTTGACCCTAGCTCTCATGAATATAGTCGTGTGTGGAACAAGTACCTGTATAAAAGGAAAATGCAAAACACAAAAATCCCCGTATGTGCTTTTTAGGCGATGATCGAACTAAATGTAAAATAAATAGAGTTGCCTTGAGTATTGATTTTTCAATGTCTTGTATAGTAGTAGGYTTTTAATTACAATAAGGGAGTATGCTCTAAAAGCCACCATCTTGGCTTGAAATTGCCCCTATAAATAGTTGTAGAATGGATATAAGGTGATCCTTAAATGGACCATATTCACCATTGAGTGAATCAAGAAAAAATTCTTTTGTAGGGACACTTCACACTCAGGCCAAAGTTCAAGAGGCTGTCAATTTCCACCAATGAGGTTGCTAAATGATAGGTTTCTTGTAATGTGATTGGTGGAAATCGACGGCCTCTCGACTTTTGGTCATAGTGTAAAGTGTCCCTTATTGCAAGGAGATTGGTCCCATGTTTTCCCCAAACTTTTGCTTCTGGTCCAGCATTTCACACTTTACTAAGGTAGAAGGCTCGAGAACAGTTTGGGCATTTAGAACCGCCCACCCCATAAATGTACACAGTTTGTGCATGCTGTTTTTTCATAGCCTTTACTGATGTACTAATAGTGTACATTTCAGGGGTGGGTGCTTTTGGAGCCCTATGTTAGTTCAACTTCAAAATTTCATAACTAATTCAAAAATGATGCAAAAAATATGAAATGACTTGGATTAGATGCCAACTCCTCTTCTCTTTGAAGTAAAATTCACTGAAAAATATTTTGAGAAGAATCACCTACCTAAAATTCATTTCCAGTGCTTAGATGGTTGGTTTATGGACCTTCTACCTTATTAAGTCTAACATGGGTTTGTCTATGATGAAGAAGGGGCCACTTATCATAAGCTTAGCTAGTGACTGGGTGTCGCATCTGCTGGTGCCAATAAGCTTATGAGTTCAACTGGGAATGACAACATCCTTGATTGCTTCCATTCTCTTCCWCAGGCAGGCAGACTAACTTATAACCTGAATAGTTTTACCCCACTTCACCCCATGTAAGCACCTTGTCCTGRCTTTGATTAACTTAGGGCCACTTCACACTACAGAACAAGGTAGAGAGTCCGTCGATTTCAGCCAATCACATTTCAGAAACCAAAGACTTTGACCTCTTGACCCTCATAGAAGGTGGCACAGTTCAAAGTCCGTCGCCCATTTGGCTTCCTACTCGGCAGCCAAATGCTTATATGGGGACAGAATTCGACGGACCTCAATCAGAGTTTGGGTTGCCATTTCTGGCCGACCCAAACTTTGATCGAGCATCCATTGAATTTTAACGGAAAAACAAACAAATGCTTTGTTATTTGTTATTTGTTATTTGTCGCCCTTCATATCCTTATTCAATGATGAGGACGTGTGTTGTAATTTTTTTACCAAGGCCATTTTTGACTCCTTTCTCATGTTTTTTTAACCTATCGCTTGAAAAATTGTCATATGAATGACGGTTCATGGAAAATTTCAGAAATCAGATGGATTGACATGGAGAGAAAGGATAGAAGTCGAAAAAATGAAATAGGTTTGGACTTCAGGCTTGGACTTTGACCTTTGGAGGCTTCACACTATGACCGGCCGAAGGTCCCAATTCCTAGTTTTTTGAGCTTATTTATTGCTTATTTCCTTGAACTCTCACCAAAGTTTGGCCACTCAATCACATGGCCTCTTGACTTGGACGGCCATAGTGTGTAGAGACCCTTATAAACTAGGATTAGCAATTTTGCATGAGCTTACCAGAGGTGTGCTCAACTATTCATCATGCCCTCRCTCACGCTGACAACATTACAGTTTAGTCACTTATTATAAGCACTAACTTATAAGTGAATGAACGCAAAACAGGCTTTGTTCACGCTTTCGCTCCACTTTGAACTTTTAATTATCAACACAGCATTATATGGGTATTGCCACCTGGCTTGAAAAAACTGGAAGCATGAGAAGAGAATGATAAGTTAACCCTTAAAGGGGGGGTCACAGTGGAAATCATGAATTCTGATACCGTGAGAATAATTGGTTTGAAAAAAAATCAAAAGTAAGCATTGAAAGTCAAAGTACTATAGAAGATCATCCCTTTTTACACAAAATTCTGTTCATGAATAGTTGCAATTCAGTCCTATACATGAAGATGCTTGCTCATTGAGTGATGTGCCGAGTAATCAGTCCCCAATTAGTCAACTGCTTTTTTGACATGCCATCTGACAGGCTTGAAAAAACAACGTTGTTCTAAGATCTGCAATGTCTACTTGCCTTACAAACTGGATGACCTCTTAACCCCTAAGTGCTCAAACAATCATTTTTTGGTCGCTGCCTGACTACGGGCAGAATTTTCGGGTAGAAAAAAACTTTTTTTGAATTTTTTTTTTGTCTTGAAAAAATTGGGTTGTCTTTCAGTATTTATATTCAAAACTAAGATCACTACAATCAGAAAAAAATCATAAGAGAAATAGCACAATGTGTTTAGAATTTCTAGTGTTGAAAAACTTACTATTTGAGGAAAGAATCGATATTTTTGTGACCAGATCTCATGTTTTTTTTTTACAATTCAATAGAAACCACAATTTTGACCAATCAAAAAAAAATTTAAGTGTGAAAATAGAAATTGTATTTTTCGTAAATTTTTGAAGTTATGTCTTCAAAATTCATTTGAAGAGAATCTAAAAATAGTTTTATAATTTTGACCGTACGGATATCTTCTACTTTTTGTGCTTCACATAAACTTCTTTGATGCAAACTTTAAAAAAGTTATTAAATTTATATTTTATAACACATTTGTGTTTTGTCCAAACCCCTTGGGCTTTTAGTGGTTAACAAGTCATCCAATTTGCACGGCAGGTGGGTAGCCCCCAAACAAACATGTTTTGCTACTGTGCTTGGTTACTATTATTGTTAGATTAGTCTATTGTTTTATATTTTCTTGTTGGCAAGTGGAAGGAGGTTTCAATGCACCAAAGAATGCAACATTTGAATATTCTATGCAAAAGTTAGGAAGGGTCAAAGATTTTCTTGGCCATAGATGTTTTAAAATCATTGGTTCAACATGAGTACATATTGATTTTGGAGATGTAAGGTAGAACCACCCATAACCAATTGAATAAGGAACTAGGGACAAATCTGGAGCAGTCCAAGGCAAGACAAATATTTTTAGAGGTGTATCGATAAAAATGATGGGGATTGCAAAAACTTTGGTAATTTTAATGCATGAATTGAAATTACTATGAATTTTGACAAGCAAAAAGTGCTCCAGATCAATAACCAATCTCTAGTCTCTTCCAATTTCAAGCTTTCAAAAAACTAGTTTTCCACTCATTGCTTCCTACTTTCTTACTCGCTACTTTGATATATGTATCATGAACTTTCAATCCCAACCTTGAAAAGGAGAAAAAAGAAAAGCATTCTAGCCTTGATTGGAAATAAGTTGATCTATAGGTTGGCTACGAGGTGCCGGTCGGTTATGGGTGGTTCTACCCTAGAGAAAGTAATGATGGCAGTTTTAGACAGGGTGCGATTTGGTTTGTACCTATTTAATGCTTAAACGTCGAGGCAGACATTTTGCGTTTGATGGATGATAGAGAATCAATTATTGTAGGACAGAAGTGCAACTATTCATTCTCTGATCTTTGTGTGGAATGGAAAGATCTTCTATAGTACTTTGACTTCCAATTAGTACTTTTGGATTATTTTTAACTAGGGATTCCCACAGTATCAAAATAGACAATTTTCACAGTTACTAATCCATTTTTTAAGGGTTAATAAATGGTTCATACTTCTCCAATGGTTGGTTTGAGAGCCAAGGTGTGCCCATTTCTAACTAAGTGGATAGGTATTCATTAAAAAAAAAATTCAAAATGAGATTTGTCGGCCTAACTACCTTCTTACGCATACTAAAAATATTTGAAATTATGATTGAATCAAACATCCATTTAAGTTTTACCGAGGGTTGCATTTTGAATCCTTCTCTATTACTTTTTGCATGTGGCAATGCTTTGTTTTTTGGTAAAGCCATATCTATTTTTAAACCGTGCATGTGTAGGTTTCGCAAGGGCTATAAATCTGAAATAGGGCCCTAAGGCAAAATTCTTTGAAAATTCATAACTAATTCAAAAATGCTTCAAAAAATATGAAGCTAATTGTGGTAGATTCCACATCAATTTGTCTTCAAGTAAAAAATAAAGGAGAATGTCTTTGAGCATCTGAAACTCATCGAAATTTGAGAATGCAGAGAAATGGCGGATGGAGAGAAATGGATAAAGGAGGAACTTCTTCATGTTTATTCTTTTCTTCTCAAAGGGAGAAGAAAAAAAAACTTCTCAATCTTCAAAGAATGAGCCCTCCGCAATTCAAGAAGAGAGAGGTCATGCCTTCATTCTCTGAAGATTGAGAATCGGAACTTTCAATAAGCATTCAAATGTGCTTCAAGATACTCATAGAAAAATGTTAGATGTTAAATGTTTCTATTCCCAATGTCTCAAAATAAATCCATGGTTTCTTGTAAGAAACGATGGGAGTAGCATGGATTTATTTTAAAAAGAAGAAATAATACTTGATAGGAGTGGAATGGTCATCTTGTGGGCATTTATTATTGTTGATAGCCAAAAGATTGGTGAGTTAAATGTATCAATTCAGTAGATGAGAAATGAGGCCTCTAAAGGGTTGTTTCAGGCTTGTTCCCCCTTGATATTCTTAATGCCGTGATGGATTGACTGGCAGGTGGTTGAAAAATAATTGAAAAAAAAAAAAATTGTTCTTGAAATGCAAAAGAATATATATATATATATTTTTTTTTAAAAATGAAGTGGCAATCGCTTCGCTACATTAGACCACTGCTGCAGTGCTTCCAAAATGCAACTAGGAACTCGCAGCCCTCCCTAGGCCTCGAGAAACATCTAATGGTTACATTTTATAATGTTGTATGTGCTAGAAATGATCTACTTTCGTACTTGTAATATATAAAATTCATATGTATTGTTATGCTAAAGACAAATTCAATCCAAGACTATACATTACCGTTTCTAAACACATGTTCACCCAACTTTCAAATTCAAAGGACCCAATTGCACACTATATGTGCATGGTATATAATTAGTGAATCAGAACGAGTTAGTAGTGTATTCAAAATGTAAAACAAAATTTTATCACAAGTTGCAATCAAGTGCAACCTAAATTCTTTTAAACGGAGTCTTAGAGGGTCATTTGAGGTGCTTAAGACACTTGCCAAACTTGACATGTGAACTTGAAGGTGCATCAAAATTAATCTATTTTAACACATAAGGTCCCGAGTCATTTTTCTATAAAAAATGACTCAAAATTGTCATTTTTATTGCGCTCACCTAGGAAAGAAAGAATTTTTTTCCATAATCTAAACCATAAGATCTTATACTTCACTTGTTTGAGACCATGTGGTAAAAATCTCATGAAGTTTGACCATACATATTGAAAGATATTTTCAAAGTTGGAAAATAGAAGTTTTTTAAATGTTGGTTTGCAATTTCAGATGACTTCAAGTACCATTTGTGGAAGAAAAAAAAAATTGAAAAAAATTTGGACTATAGAATTTGAATTGAAAAAAATTTGTTTTGTAAAATTGAGTTGAGAGTCTAAAAAAAATTCAAAAAACACATACTTGGTTTTCGTTCTTTAAAAAAATGTTAAGTAGAAATAGGTTCAAGATTGAATAAAAAAACTAAATTGATAATAGCTCTAGGATGGGATTGAAATACAATAATCCCAATGGTAAGATTGTTCCAGCAAGCATACTTAACCTTGTCAAACAGTTCTTTTGAAAAATTGTGAAAAATGCTTTCAGAATGAAATCTATAAGTTATTTTTTTGAGAAGATGCTCTAATTGCCTGAAAAATAAGAATGTCCTTATTTGTCACATAACATATCCAAATGGAATGAATCAATTCCCATGTACACAAATTTACAATCTACAAGAAATTATACTTTTAGATTGTTTTTTGTGTGAGGTGGTTTCTGCTCGCTGCACCTAAAATGAAAGGACTTTTTGTGCCATAACTATTGTTCTTGGTCACCGATTGAAATAAAAATGATATTCCTACAAACCTAATGTGTTTTCCTATCTTCACAAAAAATTCAAAAAATTATGATAAATATTGAGACCATAGGAGCTTGTCCGAAACCGATTTTGTTCCTTAAGGGAACATTCGGACTTTAGAGGTCAAAATTGCTCTCAATAAAATTGTAAGTTGTCACCCTATGTGGAATGTTGGATTGAGGATGACTCTAGCCGAACACAACCAAATCAACTTACCATAATTTCATATTATATTTGGCGACCCTTTCAAACATTTTGTCTCTCATCCTTATGCACTCAATAGGGAGGATTTACTATCTAGGGTGACTTGCCTGTCACCCCAGGTTTTAAATACCTGGTTCTCCCCCATTGCAAAAATCAGGATCCGTTGGATGGAGGGAGAAAAATTCCCACCCCTCCTCAACAAAAATCAGGAGCCATTGGATCCTAATACAGATTTAGATACGTATACGGACGAATACATGTACGAATACAAATACAAATACAAATACATATATGGACGTCAAAATACGTATATGGCAGAATATAAATTTATCCCATAATGTTTGCATCTCCCCATCCCCTTGAAAATTACAAGAGGGGAGGGGGAGGGCTTGGGGAGTGGGCTGAAAAAAGTAATTAATTTTAAAAAATTTAATTTTTAATTCACCCCATCCCCAAAAAAAAAAAAAATTTTGGAAGGGGGGGGGGTTAAAAACTTAAAACTTAAAAACTAAATTTTTTTGTCATGGTGCATAGTTTGTCACTATAGTATACACTATACACCTAAAACTGGCAGTAAAACTGACAGACATCATTTGAGTTATAATAGGGAGAATTTACAATACCAAGGACATCATTAGTGAGTTTGATAAAGTATTGTTGGTCCCTTGAGCCTTGGCCAAAAGTTTAGCAAATTCAGTGAAGGTTCTTTTCCAGTTATCCAACCAAAACTCTCCACATATTTTTTCATAGAATTGGGGGAATACCTACGGTGAGGGCTTTTCATAACGTGATTTTTTTAAATGTATTCTACAAACAATGAATTAAATAATCACAAGCAGAGTGGGGGAGAACTTTGATTTGGCATTTATATCCTTGACTCACTATTTAGTGTAGGTGCAGGTTTTGTTTACCAATCCACACATTTGACTATGCAGTAACTTACTAAGGTATATGTATCTATAATGGATAACTTAAGCATTTCAACGTGTAGGATGTGGGAAATTGATTGTGAAATTGAGCTCAACGTGTGTAAATATAAGGATGAGGAAGAATGMAAAAAAAAAAAAAAAATCCTCAAAAATGAATACGTTATTCAATGTAAATGTGGATTTTCATTTGGACCCATTCGAGATTCATAGACTCACCTATTACGCTTTACTTTGGAACTTCTCCCTAAGCACAAAAGGAAGAGAGATGAGTGGTCGAGAAGGTACAAACAAAGAACCCTTTTCAATAAATAGTGCATCCACCTATTGTCTACAATAGATCAGCCTAGAGAGCCATGATGAGAGGGCTATCCAAAATAGATACTCCTACCTTAGTGTGGGCCACCCTAATTTCTCTATTTGTGTACCCAAAATGGCAATATGCTGAGATAAAGCTAAAAGCTCTGAATATGGCCCTTCCTTTCATAAAGTAAGGTGAGGTCGGTTATCATGAAGATGCCAAAATTGATGCAACATTTCTACARAGGGCCTGATAGGGGGAGCAATGGAAACTGCCCATGTGTTTAAAAAAAAAAAAAAAAACATTTGCCATTGCCAATAGGAAGACGTATTCAAAATAAACTGAATTCCACTCACCAAAAGCTTCTTGTCAATGAATGAGGATGTCATTGCATTGCAAGCTTTTTTGTGTGGATATTATTATTTTTATTTTTCTGGCACAAATTAAAAGAAAAAAAAAAAAAAAACTTTCAATTGCAAAGAAAAGTACAATTCTTACCACCGTTCTCATGACAACTGAACCCAGCTGTACATCTGTTTTTATGTTTTGAATACATATGAAATGGTGATGTTATTGGGGAGGCTTGCAGGCAAGTTTTGTTTTTGTCCATTTATTTGAAGCAGTGCAGAAAGGCAATCTTTGGCAGRGTAATGAAGTTGTTATACCTCTGTACATGGATGAAACAGGCAGAATGTGGATGAAAATTTTGGATGATCTTAGTGAACATTCATCTGAAAAAA